>VZTT01036372.1:0-13374 GCA_013400855.1 Buphagus erythrorhynchus | reverse complement strand
GTTCCCCCCAGAATTCTCTTCAAGACAAGCCAGATGTTCCAGCTGTGGAGTTTCTGAGGAGAAGCCTTGAAGAATTGCTCCACATTGAAAATGTGCTGCTCCTGCTCATTTATCCTGATTTTCTCTCTGTTTCTCTCTGTTACTAACCCACCACCACAGCTCCTGCACACATCTTCCCTTCTTCCCTATCACCTTATCTGCACAAGGTAGCTTGATATGATTTGTTCTCAGAACCATGCTGGTTCTTTTCTTATCATCCTTTATCTTCTGAGTGCTTAAATAGATTGGCTGGCTGTTTATCCTGGTATCTTCCAGGGCACAAAGCAGGAAATGACTGGGCTCTTATTCTTCACCATTTTTAACAACATATTCCTTCATTATTGTCATTTTTTTGTCTAATACTAGTGGCACATTATCTTTCCAGAGAGTGCCTATTATGTGTCCCAGGGTTTAATCCACAGAGGGATGGAGAAGAAAGGATTGAATTTCAGCTGCTCCTGCAGCTACTCCTGAGCGAGGATGACAATNTGAGAGTCTGAGTGTATCCTGTAGCAGTCAGTGCAGGCAGAGGCACTGTGTTATGTTACATACATTATGGCAGAGGATATGCACAACCCCATCCTGAAAATAGATTTTATATCTTTCACTTTCCTGGGGTTCAGCTCTAAAAGCACCAGAGAGTTCTAATGATAATTCTCAAATGCCAGTCCAATGTCACAAGAGAGTAAAACCAAGGAAATCTATTCATATAGATGAGTTCCTTCACTCATTAAACCAGGAAAAAAATTGCTGGTTTGAGGATTGCTAAGTAGGCAGAAAATAAATCTGTTTGTGGATTATTAATTGCAAAGTAAAAGATAATTTTTCAATGGGTGAACAAGATCTGCTTTTTGTATTGGTGTTTTTGGAGTGGCTGCAACCATATCTACAAATATTTGTAATCTGTCCCTGCATCTTGCTTTAATTTGAATTCCTGAGAGTTATGAACTAACACCAAGAGGATAACAAATAGACCACCAGATCATTTTGTAAATCTGATTTTTGCATGGAATTAATGGAGCTTTAGCCACACTTCTTCAACCAACAGGGTGAACATTAACTGCAAAACAAAATTCCTCTTGGTGACACCTTCCAGATGCTAAAAGCAGAACCCCAGTTTCAAGGCCTTACCCAAAATTTACTGACCTCCCTTGACTCTCATTGCCCTTCACAGACCGGGGGTAGCCAGGCTCTCGCTGCCTGATTTGATCTCTGCTGCTTGCCAGAAATGCAATTCCTTCTCCAAACCAGAGATCCAGACACACTTGGCATCTTTTGTCTTCCTGCATTACCTCAGGATGTGTTTTCCCTGCTATTTGAACTCCCTGCACAGAGATCTTCAAAGGAAAAAATGGGATTGCATCAAGGGAAATAAAAGATTTGCTGTAATCCAGAGACAAGTTTAGCTAAAGATTGACAGTTTGTGTTGGAGCACTGCAATATCTGGATGTTTTGCACACCTGAGGTGATATTGTCTATGTCACAAAGCTATGACTCTGTTAATTTAAGCAGATCTTGTGATGGCAGTCATTTTACTGGCATATCAGGAAATATTTAATTTTTAGTTGGCCCTGAGTCCTTTACAATGAGTCTCCTCACACACATCAGTGAGCTTCAGGTGCACAAAATGTTCCCAACACACTGATTTTAGCTATAAATATTTTCTCTGAAGCTATTTCCTAAATATTTCTCAAATACTACGTGGAGAGGTAATATTAGACTTTCTCAATTTACAGCACAACCTGTTTGTATGGAATTACCACGAGCAGATAAAATATCTGCTGATCTGCTTCCAGGTACCAGTACTTTTCAAGAAGCAATAGTTATAAATCTAGTCAGGAACATCTCACAGAGCAAAAGCGATGAAATTAGGTTAATACATTATTTATAATGAGTGATTTGCTCAGCTCTATGCAAAACAGAGGAACATTTTTAACCAGTGAAATCATACGAGAAGAGGTGAAAGATTGTTTCCCTCTTTCCTCTCATTTTCATGGCAGACTGTTCTAATTCCTTTTTAAGCTCTAACTTTGCCACTCGTGTGTGGCAGCTGACAATAAAGAGCTGTGCCTGAACAGATGAGCAAACATCTGGCCAGCCCTGGGAGCAAGCATTGCTGCTTGCTCTTATCCCCTTTTTTTTTTTTTTTAGTCACAAACTCCTTTCCTTGATGTTTTCCTGCCTCCTTTCCTCTTTCACTCCCTTTGTACACGGTTCTAACAAAGAAATTGCAACTGGAGGAGCACTGGAGTGCAGAGTGGAGAATGGATTCTCGTGAATCACGCAGGCACAGCTCGCTGGATAATTCACAGCACATCTCCCTGCCACATGCAGGATTTCAGAAGTGATTAACCAGCAGCCCTCGCTGCTGTCCCACCACATAAGAAAGTGTGGCAATAAAAGAGGATTCAGCCTCACAGCACCACAGAAGCTTAAATTTCACTGATAATAACAACATGAGCATGGAAATGGGAGAGATGGGGAAAATATCTCAGGGAAGGAAAAAAAAAATAGGATAAGAAAACAGTCCTTCAAAGCTAAAAATAAAAAGCAGGAGAACATCGTAGCAGGAAATGTAACAAATTTCCAAAGAGAGGCTGCAAGAGAAAACACTCCAATCCCACAAGAAGCAATTAGAAGATCCTGTGGAAATGGTGCATTAAAAAGATGAGTCTCCAAAGGAAGGAGCTGCTTTTTCCTCATCTCTTTTTATTGTTGTTCCAATGGAATTCATCTGCCTGCACGCTCTCTGCAATGCTGGAACGATGCTCTCCCCTTCCAGAGCATTAGCTGGCCTCTGTTGTGAGGGGCTGTGAATAAGCAAAAGCTTTTTGAAGGCTGCTGAAGAGGATGAAGCACGTTTTTATTTCTCTTTTTAGAACACAAAGCCTGTAGGAGGGAAATTGCAAAAATATTGTTCTTCTCTAGCAGGCATTGGAAGCACTTGGTTTATTTACTCGTCTCCCACCTGAACCGACCTCCAGCTTCATTTCAATAAATCAGCTCCCACTCCATGGTTTTTATGTGAGGAGTGGGGCAAAGACAGGAAGGGAAATGAAAGGAAATTGTTTTGTGGAGTGGATTATACCTCTCCCTCTTTCTCCTCCTTCTTCCTGGCTGTTTCTCTTGCCTTGACCTGAAAGAATTTGGGCATCTCACAAAGCAGAGCGCTCAGCCCTTGGGTTTAGACACCCATCACCTTCTAGATCACTTCATGTCTGCTTTAAAATGCAACTTTCCACTGCAATTCTTCAGCCCCACTCACCTGGAATCTGAAAAGGCCTTCATAGAGTCTGCTCCCTGCAATCCTCAGTGATTCCTGCTCTTCCTTGGAGGGAACTGAAGGCAGCACAAATCTGAGTTAATGGGTTTTATGATCAATCAGCTCATACCTGTCCTATTAATAATGCAAATGGGATAGGATTATTGAGTTATGAGGAGCTTATACACAAATATTAACCACTAATACATTCATTAAGCTGACTAAAGTATTAATTAGCTTTGATGCTGCTGGATTGCAGACTACCAGATAGTTTTACCAAGCCTGCTCAAATTGATTAGAGTGATCCCATGCTGAGCACTGTTTCCACAACAGAATTGATCTTTCTCCTGCTTGAGGACAAACAACATTCAGAAGCACATCTGGGATGTTTGTGACTAAGCTTGGTTAGGGAAATAAGGAACAGAAATATCCTGCTGGAGTGGTTTATCCTGGATGGGATCTAATTCTGAAGGTAATCACGTTAAATTTGATGTGATTTGGTTTAGATCCAAGAGAAAAGCAGAATAAAAGTTTCTCCCTGTTTCCCTGGGTACTGTAGAGATTTAGGCCCATGACTAAATGAGTTTTAAAGTCCCTTCCAGCCCAAACCACTCTGGGATTTTTGCTCTCACCCTGGAGAAATGAAGGCAAAAATCCTACAAAGAAAATAATTCTCCTAATGAGGTGGACACTGTGGGTTCCTCTGCAGGAAAAAGAATAAATTGGTGTTCTCAGCACACTCACCACAACTTCAATGCAGGCACTTGGTGGGAAGGGTGTCAATATTGGTACTTTATATTACACAGGTTTAATAATCATAATTGGGTTTTTTTGTGTATCTTTGAAAGGGTCCAAGACAAGCCTATGAAAGATATTTTAAAAATATCACTGGCCTAAACTGACATGGAATCATTTCACTGCATGTCTGGGTTAGGAAAGTTCCTCAGGGCCTGATGTGAGATGAATATTCTCAAAAGTGTCTTGATCAAGGAAAATTTCACTTTCCTCACAGTTTCCCCCCCCCAGCTCTGGGTGCTCATTGTCTCTGTAATATTTTCTCATTTCTCTGACTTCTGAAAGTGCCTTTTCCTTTGCAGCACTTCACTGACAGTGAGTGGCAGTTGTTCATTAACCATTATCTCTTCTAATTTTCTGTGAAATAATTGCAAGGAGCATAAGAAAAGCTATTAGAATAGCAAAGCTCTGAGGGATAAGAGGAGAAAAAGAGCAGGTCAAGATCACTGCAATTTACAGCCATGTTTCTTTCAAGAAATGTGGAGGTCTAAAAGTCAATTGTTAAAAAGAAAGCAGAAAGAGACCTGCAAATATCAATTCAAAAATCAATAGAAATGTCCAGTTTGATACAAAGTTTTACAGCAATTTCTAGGGAAAATACTTACCTTTATGACATGACAAGCATCTTTATTGCATAGGGTAAATGAGCCAGTAAAAACAAAAATATTGGGAGCATATTGGAGCAGAGCAGTAGGACTGAAAAACAGGAATACTCAGGCACAAAGATAACATAGGGGAAAAGAAAACCAAAACCAGCCCACAAAAGAAACCTTTTCAGGTAATTCTTGCAGTCCAAAGCTGTTTTCTGAAAGAGGGAACAAGCTTGGTAATGAAAAGGCATCATTACCTGGCTAATGTTTCCCAGAATTCTGAAAGAAATAGAAATAAAATTATTAAATCTATCACAGGTTATGAGTAAAGCAATCTTGCTCCTGTCTGTGTTGATGTGTAACCCCAGCAGGAGATTCCTTTATAACCTGAGCTGTTGATGATTACAAATCATCAGGTTCATTTATGTATCACTCGTGGTTAAAATTCACTTTTCATAGCAGTGAATGTGGGTGTGGGTGGTGAAAATTGTAAATTAAAATATCTACCCCAGCTGTTGTGTCAATACAACTTCAATAGCTCATGATAAAAAAAAAAGGTAGAAAAACTTCAATGAATGTTGTGGAAATAAAAATTTCCATATTTCCTTGTCTTAAAATTGCGACCAACAGGTGGAGATAGCATGAAAAAAAAGAAGAATGATGAAAAAAGAGCTGCACTGGTCACATGTAGGCAACAGGAGAGAGGAACCTTCATAAATCACATGTAGAGCCTGAGCACAGATTAACAGGTGGTGAAACAACAGCTGACATACCCAACGTGATGGGCAAGAAATATGACCAGGATGAGGAGTTTGGACAAGCTTTAATTCAGCACAGCACACTCTGGAAAATTGATGGTTTTTCAAATAACCTGAGAACATTTCTGCCCTCCTGACAGCACCTGCTGGCCCCTGGGACTGGGAATGAATCCAGCACTGGAATGAATGGAACCAATCCCATTGTTGGGGCTACAAAGAGTGAATCTGAGCAGGTGCTGGTGACCACTGGTACCAGTTTGAGATGATTCCCATGACCAATTATTTAATTACTCAATCAGAGCTGTTCTGACAACACCACCAGCTCAGGAGTTAAAATAACATAAGGGGAAGGATTTATTACCATGCAAAAATCCTCCTGCTTGGGTGGGGGATAGCAGGAAGGGTATTCCTGAATTCCTTGTGGATGAGAACAAATAAAAAAAAAAACAAACCTCACCTCTGATAGCCTTGGAGCAGAGATGAAAGGCAGGTAAACAGAGCATCAGAGAGATCTGTCATCAGAAGGACACAGCTCTGCCAGCTTGGTAACCTTCAGCAGAGAAATGCAGGATGAGATCGTTTGAACACAGATTGGAAGAATTATGGGATGAAAAATTAGTTAAATAAATCAGCAGGCGTGCTAGGTGATCCTCTGCAGCAGAGATGGATGTTTCTTTTTTAATTTACTGAAAAGGCACAATCCCCTGGCTTGGGCTCGAGGCTCTTGAAGGTCTTTTCAACCTCAACTTTTCTGATTCTCCCAGGGACTACAGCTCCAAGCAGCCACCTTGGGAAGGGACAAAATCTTTTCTCACCCCTACTCCAATGAGTTCATGAAGACTTTAGCAGTTGAATTTATGGAATTCATAAATGAGAAGCTGTCCCTGATGGTGACCTGCTCCATGGAGGACATCCAGAAGAAGGAATTCCACCTTGCCATGAAGTCCATGGACCACTGGGTTGGATCCTTCAGGAATCACAGCTGGGGGATTTTGCTCTGGCTCAGGCTCATCCACATGGCCACGTAGCACCCTGTGACTTCAGGGACTGGTGACATCTCAGCAAAGGCTTTGAGGGATTTTAATTGAAATATTTGCATCAAAATCCACAGTTAAAATTATTGAAATCCTCCAGTGGGACTAGCAGGTGGCACTTAAACTGTAAAAAAGTCACTCTTTGGTGATGCAAGTAATACAGATTAAAACTAATCCAGGAGAAAGGGGTAGGAAATCTGGCTGGGTTATTACAGTTATTTTCTAAGCCCTGCTGCAAACTATAGACAACTCCACATTTTTATGGAGTTTATTTTATTTTTCACAATCTCTTTATTGTCAATGAATATCTGGGCAAGCAAATGAAAATAAACCCACATTATCACTCAGATTTAATGATTTCCTTCTGGGTCTCTTTAATGTTCAGGACTGACCTTTTCTTTAAAATACTTACCAGAAAACATGCTGTCAGTCTTTGGTTTCTTCTCCCCTGGAATGGTCACCTTTTCCTGCCAGGGGCTGCTGTGTGAGGCTGAGCTCTGCCAGCAGGAACAACTTTTACCTCTCCTTGAGCCTGGAGTTTGCAGCTCTGTGTAATCACTGCCAGCCCTGAAGTCCCGGAACAAAGGGAAAATTCAGCTCCAGAAATTTCCAATCCAGGTGATGTGAACTTGATGATTAACTCTGTGAATGAAATAAGTGCTTTAGTGGAGTGCTGAGATGACAGCAAATGAAAATCTGCCCTAAAATGCAGCAAAACCTGCAGGAAATGCCAGGCACTGCTGAGGAAGCAGCGTTCTCTTGAGCTGAAATGTTTAAACTTTTTGACTCTTGCCTTGTTCTTCTGGGGTGGGGGGAACACGGGTCCACGTGGTGGCCATGGCCACCAAAGTGCCCCTATTAATCTGGATTTTCTGCTCCCTGGCTGCTGGCAGTAAGGACAGTTAACATTCCAATATCACTTCCCCTTCAAGGATACTGAAGAGCACTGGAAGCATTAAGCTCTGAGATCAGTAATTTACTAATGAGAAAACTGATTCAAAGAGAAATTAGGAGCTTATTCTCCCCTCCACTGAAGCCAGGAGAAATCATTTTCTGGTTTCCCTGGGCAGACCATGTGTGGCTTGTGAAAGGTCACACAAGAAATCACAGAAAAATTGGACTTGAAGTCCAACACCTTTTTGCTTGTTCAGCACAAGAATAATTGTCCCTTATCCAGGGCCTGAATCCTTTGTGTCTGAATCCCTTTTCCTTAAAGCAGTTGAGAAATATTTCAATACATCCAGATTTTCTGAGCCTACATTTTCAAGTTCTTGGAAGTAGCTGAACTTCATTAAAAAGCTGCTGCTCTGTATTGCTGAGACCTTTCTGAGGCATCCTGGTTTTTGTGAGGACACTGAAGAAGACACAATTTAATTCTTCAAACTTATTATTTTAGAGGCTGTGCTCTCCAAGGGCCTGATCCAAAGAGTTCTGTACTCAGCAGCCTCGAGGCTCCCTGGGATGTTTTTTCAAGACCCCTCTCCCTGGCAATATTTCAAGCAGTTGCTTTTGTATTTTCATGCTTTGCTCGTGTGGCTGGAAACCTTTTTACACCAGGAGTCCAGATGAATGCCAGTTCTGCCATCACAATACACCTCAACACAGGTAAGAAACACAGTGTTGTGTTTATAAATCTGATTCATCCAGGGGCTGGGGCTGCAGTAACTCAGATATAGGAGAGTTTATGCACAGAATCACCAGAGCTTACACAGGATTATTTATCAGCATGGCCTACGGAGAGAGCTGGCATGGGGCATTAGCACCCACTTGACAGAACAGGAATAAACATTTCCTGAAAGGACTCTGGGAAGGTTTATCACAAACACAGCCCTGTAATGAACCCATGGAATATTTATGCTGCACATTCCACGTGAAATATGTGAGAGCTGCCCAAGTAAAGCCCTCCCAAAACAAGGCGAGCAGGACACTTTTATAATGGTGATAAAACTGCAGCAGCATTTCTGGACTTTTATGAACCTTATGCTTCCTATCAGTGTTCCTTCAAATTATTTATCACTTAAACATCATTCCAGCACAATTGAAATAAATGCATTTCCATGGCAGAAAGAACAGACTGGAGTTTTTGCACTACTCTGGGCTTAACAAATTCCAGTGTGCAGTGAGTGGCAAAAGTATTATTCTACTGTGTCATATAAAGGATTATTTCAGATGTTTGAAATAATGCATACAGTTAAAGGTTATGGGAGAATAATGTTAAAGAAATTCATTGTTTCAGGGTTGGCTGGTAATCTGAATGATAAAAAGGTGATGACTGTTACAGCCTTGAAGCATTACAGTCATTTGGCTATGATAATAGTTCTCAGATTTGGTTATGGCCCTAATATGTTACCTGAAAGTTAAAATCAGATTCTCAGCCCTGTTGGCACATAATGATCACTTACTGTCTAGAATGTAATTTCTGAAAGAGAATGAGAGTTGATCTTGAGGATAAATCCTACTTTATTTTATGGTTTTCCTTTTTTTTTCCCCCCCTTTTTTCAGAAGAGCTAAACATGGAGTTTGTATTTCAGAGAAGGAATCAATTCAGGATCATCATTTCTTGAAATACACTGAGATAAATCTGTCTCCTGCTCCCTGCTTTTATAGCTCTTTGTTCCAAGCTGTTATGGACCATGGGCAGGCAATGTTTCTGGACTAGAGGCAATCCCCCAAAGCTGTCAGGTGGCAGAGCTTCAAACCAGACCCTACAGATGGTTTGGGCTTTGCTTTTGGAATATTTTAAACAGGGAAGTGCAAAGGAGCAGCTCTTAGAAACCTGCCCTGGTGTTTGGGCTTGGCTGGGGATCAGAGGGAAGGACACAGGCTCCAAGGTGACTTTGCTCAGAGTGAAAGAATCCCAGACTGGTTTGGGTTGGAAGGGACCTTAAATCCACCCAGTCCCACCCCTGCCATGGCAGGGACACCTCCCACTGTCCCAGGCTGCTCCAGCCCCAATGTCCAGCCTGGCCTTGGGCACTGCCAGGGATCCAGGGGCAGCCACAGCTGCTCTGGGCACCCTGTGCCAGGAATTCCTTCTTTATGTCCCACCTAACCCTGTCCTCTGTCGTTTTGAAGCCATTCTCTGTGTCCTGCCACCCCATTTCCTTCATTCTCAGCATTCCCAGAAGTCCAAATCTTCCCCTTCCCTACAGAAATACAGCAGGGAGGAGTCAGAGTCACAATTTTCATTCCTTTCCCACCCCCCTGGGCCTTTGTCCCAGCTCTGTTACAAACAATCCCCACTCTTGTCACAGCACCAGCACTTCACAATCCTTAATTCATCATTTTTAGGATTCTCAAGTGACAAACTTGCTGCCTGTGGTCACCTCTACAGGTGGAACATCTCAGATTGCAATTTTAGCCACAGCAAGGTCACACAGTAAAGCCCAGATCAGAAAAGAGATCAATAATTATTTGCATTGTGTGTTATAAGTATAGAATAAAGTTTAGCAGTAGAAGAGCTGGGAAAGTTAAAGCATTTTTCTATTGGATTCTCCCTCTGTTGAAAAAGACTCACCCCCCCAAAAAAAACCCGGCAACAAACAACCCAAAAAATCCCCTCAAAACCCAAGAACCCCAAAAAAATAAAGGAAAAGAAAACAGAAAAACCCCCCAAAACCAAACAAAACCAAACAAAAACAAAACAGCAAAGAAACAAAATTTAAAACAAAACCAAACAAACCATTAAAACCCAACCAAACAATAAAGAACAACACAAACTAACAAACAAAGAAAACCCCACAAAAACCAAAACCAATCCCCAAAACAACACAAAAAGAAATTCAATGAAAAAGATAGAAAAGAACAAGAATAATATTCCAGAGAAAGCTGCTTCCAGACAAGCTGAAAAATAAGTGAAATGGTGTCACAATTATTACAATGCAGACTAGAAATTCAATATTTGTTCTGCAGTTTGTTCTCTGCTTTGTTTTATGGGTCTGGGAAGTGTTTGATTAAAAAGGGAGCTGTGTTTGCAGGGTGTATTATTCTTTCCTGATTTCACTTTTATAACTCAGGGTAGTCTAATAAATTTCTTACCCCGGAATCTTTCTTATGTCCCTGCATTTCTGGAGCTTCACAGGGATGATGATTGGAAATCAAACATTCAGGGGAGATACTGCAGTTAAGTATTAAACCTGACAGGTTTTATATGGCGAGTACAATAATTGATTCCATGTTATGCTAACCTGCTCGGCAGGTTAAAGCAGCCAGGAGAGTTCCATTTCATAGAGTAGCACTGAATTATTATTTTTTAAGGTTTTTAAAAGCACTGAGTCAATTTACATTTCAATTTCCCTTTCTAAACACTTACATAGATGAAGAATACGGTGAGCGCTTGTGCGGGCAGGAGGACAAATTCAAACCTGAAATTTCCTGAAAGAAAAAAAAAAATGAAGTAGTAAAAAAATCAGGGAAATATTGAAAAGAAGTCAGATTCTTGAAGGGAGTGGTTATATCTTTATTTGCTGTCTTTGTTCTGGTCTATTTAGCACCTGCTGGTGGCTTCTTGGAGTGGGGAGTGCTTGGGGGTGGAAAAAGTCTGAGGGATTCCTGAGTTTTTAGAGTTAAAAATCCTGACACTTTTAAAGAATATGGTACCAAAATCCACTGGCATAATGGCAGTGCTGAAAATTTTAGAAGTCACTCTCTTCTGGCTCAGAAAAGGTCCAGGGAAAAACTGATACTTCCAATATCTGGTAATCCTCAGACTGGAGTGAACAGTTTGTTATCACGCTCCCAAAATGGAAAATAATCTGTGTTCTAAACCAGTGCTTTTAAAAGCACATATATTAATATAAGGAAATAAAGATGGGATCCACAGAGTGTTGGTGGACATGAACATTGCCCAACTTTCCATTTCCCTCTGCAGAGGGATTTTTAATGTGTCTCTTATTTTTTTAGGAAGTCCCTTAACTGAAAATAAAGTNGCCCAACTTTCCATTTCCCTCTGCTTCAGATCATCTCAACCAGTCAGCAGAGGGATATTTAATGTGTGTCTTATTTTTCAGGATGTCCCTAAACTGAAAATAAAGAGGTCTGGGTAGAAGTGCCTTTGACTTTCTCTGCTGTTTCACTTCATTTTCACATTTTACCCCTGGAACAGGGATGTTCCTCCTGTGGGCAGCTGCTCCAGGATTCACACCCTGGTCCCACTCCACAGCCATGCTATGCCAAATAAAAAGTCTTCAACTTCAGGATGAATTGATGAGAAACTCCCTTTTTACCCAGCCCTAAGGGTTATTGCATGCCCCAGTTCCTGTTAAGGTAACAGAATTTTCAGTAAGGACCTGTACATGGTCAGAGACTTCATTTTCCAGGCATAAATAGAGTTTTTTGCTGTATTTATGGTGAGAAATGAGTGTCACTTCCTTTCTGCACATTAGGGCTGCTGAGCTGAAGAAAATGGGTATAACTTTTCTCTTAATTCTATAATCTTATTATCCCAGCTCCAATAAAAACTGATAATGAAATCTGAGGATATTGAGAACTTGGATTTTTTCCATCAAGTTTAACTTGGTATTTTTTTCGAGCACTGTGGTACTTACCATAGTCCAACTCTTTTTAAGACCATCCAGGGAAACATAAACCCTTGCAGCGAGCCATTTTCTGTCAAAATTATATCTGACCTGCATATTTTTGCAATTCTCTGAAGCATTATGCAGTCAGATCAGGTTGTTCCTTGACCACTTGTTCACCCCCATCAATTGCATTAGCATTTAACGTGTCAGTTTAAATTACAAAGGTAACAAAGGTTTAGGAAGGTTACAATAGATCCAATCTCATGCAGAAGTGGGGGAAAATAATCTTAAATCATCCTTGCTTGGGAGTGTTATTTTTCCTCCTGACATGCATTTACTCACCTTCTAGAGCATCACTGGGAGCTTTTTCTGGTGAGGACTCCATGGGACCAGCACAGCCTGTCAAATAAGAGAAGCACCAGCCCTGAGAAAGGCAGGGATATTTTATTTGAACTTAAATTGCATCTCCTGTACCTTTACTAATTTTCCCTTCCATTCTCCATCCTTTTTCAGGGCTACATTCCCTCTTTTTCTCTCTCTAGAGAGTCTGTTCTTCATTGTGTCTGAGCAGTAAATTAGAGCCTATTCTACAGGCACATAAGAATCAATCATCTAGGATTGGAGTATCTTAAATTCTTAATCCTTTAGCCTTGAACAGAATCAGAGAATCATTAAGGGTGGAAAAGACCTCTAAGATCATGAAGGCCAACCATCAACCCCAATCCCTGTCCTCAAGTGCCACATCCACATGTTTTTTTAGCATTTCCAGGGATGGGGACACCACCACTGCCCTGGGTGGTTTGTTCCAGTCCTTGGCAGCTTTTACACGAGGGAATTTTTCCTGAGATCTTATCTAAATGTCCCCAACATGAAGATACTGGCAAGAGGATTTACCACTCTACCACATCAGGGTTTGGGAGGTGTGCTAATAAAATACCAACCTGTAATTCCAGTGAACTTAGGGAAAACCTCTTTAAAACAACTTCATATGCTTGGGAAAACCTGGAGGTCATGTTTATTTTACTTGGAATTTTTCATATTGCTATAATGACTTAAAAACACATGGGCAGTGATGTCAGAATCTCAACTGTGGGTTGTCTGAATACAAAATATGATATAATTCCTCCCACATCTACTCATTCCAGCCTTTCTGTGCCCTCCCAGCACCAACCCAGGCAGCTGAGCAACATAAAAACACTGCATGGCCTTCTGGAAAACTAAATCAGCACATGATGGGCCAGAAATGCCCCTGAGTAAAGAGTTGGGATAAATACAATCACAAAAGCAAAATTCTGATAACTCACAAATTTATGTATTTATTGATTTATGTATTTGTACATAAATATGTGTATTTATAACACACCATGTAACTGTATT
>VZTT01036371.1:124535-155587 GCA_013400855.1 Buphagus erythrorhynchus | reverse complement strand
AGATGATAATGTGAAATGCAGTGTGGGAAGGTGAAGGAATAACATCACCAAACTGGAAGGTCATTTTGATGATTCAATGAATTTTGTGCACTTTGGTCATTACAAACACTGGCAGCTCTAATTGTGTCTTACAAGTCTTTATTCAGCTTTTAAGTGCATTTATATAACTTTCACCCATTATTGTAAAATAATGGAAGCTATTCTAGCAAGATCACAGGTTCACAGGAAGAATGCTCATACTGAGAGGATGAGGAGGTAAAAAGCTTTGATTTGACACATGGTGATGAGTTTTTATTGAAATGGAGTCCTTTGCTCTGCCATATTTGCATATTGCATTGTTCTCAAAATAAAAAGGACTCTTGGCCTTGCAGCAGTTCATATTTGAAATACTCTGACTTCGTTGCCTATTCTATATAAGGCAAAACTGTCTGGAAGAACAAACTTAAATGTTAATGAATTCAACTGCTTTATCCTATATGTATTCATTTCAGGAGAACTGGAAGGTGTGAGCTGAAGGGAAGAAAAAAGATGCTTTGTGTAAGCCAATTGCTTCTAAAAGTAGATTTTTCTCTTCAGGTCAAAGTACTTTTCCAGAGGCAGTCAATATGTATAATGCACAGGTTTGCTCCTCCATTGCTTAAAAAAATATCAGTAAATAATCTAAAATCTGATACTGTTGAGGTGGGCAAGGGGAAATAAATTGAAATTTATAGGACACAAAGCCAAACGTTTGTGAACTGGAGAACGTTGTGAAGAACTGTTGCCAATCCTGTGGTGTTGTGAGGTTGGCCTGGAGTTAACTCCAATTGCCATTGCCTTGGGCATTTGGGATATCGTGCTGCATGGGAGAGATCTTCCAGTGTGGAGATGACCAATGTAATATTTGCAACCTTAAGGTCCCAGTTACTGTAGATGTTGAAAATGTGCTTTTCCCCTGACATCCCAAATGGCTCCATTTAAACAGTGAGGGGCAGATTTAATATACTGAGGTAGACCAGAGTATGGGAAGCTCTCTCCAAAATCCCATTGTTTTACTTCTGCTCTGTGCCTGTTTTAGCTCTGCTGGGAGCTCTCCAGAAGCCCTGAACACCATCTGTGGTGGGATGCAGGGGTGCTGCTGAAATGCTCTCTGTGGAAATGGGCACTGTGCAAGAAGCTAGTGGCCTGTGGTGTCTACTTGTGTGGGCACAAGGACTTGATTTAAAAGTTATCTGTGGCTGTCTGGGTGGTACAGACAAAACAGGAGTGGTCTGACTTCATTAGTTGCCTACACCACACACATAAGATATTCTATTTCTTCACACACACTGGCACAAGGCACTGGGCAATGATAAGGCTGTTGGTATAAATATCTTTCTTTCAAAGATTTAATGCCCTTAATTAAATTGACTTGAGATACAGGATTAGTCTGCAGTTTGAGCACGCAGAACTTAGTTAGACACTCCAATTAAAGGCATTCTTTGACTTCTTTACAGAGGAAATTGTAAACTGCAAGTATAAGCCTCTTGGTTTTAGTTTGATCTCTGGATGAACTCTTCTTTGAGCTGCTGAGAACAGGCAGAGTCATGCTGTAGCTTTGGTTCTAGAGTGTGTTAAAAGGGATTGTTTCATCTCTCACTGTAGCATAAATCTACTGCTGAAAAGAAGCACTGAAGTAGTACAACCACACACCTTGATTATATTTTATCTGTTTTATCTGATCTTGCTCTTACTGAAGTCACAAAACTGTCTTTGAATTAAAGTGGATTTGAACTTTAAAATAAGTTCTGTCTAAAGTCCTGTGTGTATATATAAATGTATCTTAGAGATTAAAAGTTATCCTATTGGTGTGCTGCTTTTTAAAAGCAGTATTGCAATGTTGACAGTGCAGTTTAAATTGAGGTATGTGTGTGTGGCAAGGTTGAGTGAGCTCCCACATCTGTCTTTTAAACCTAAAATATTGACAGTAATGTAATCAAAGTTCTGACTTTTTATAGAAGGTTTCCTGAGGCTGTCTGTCAGAAACATATTAAATCTGAAAAGGAAACAAAACCATACTCTGCTAAGGCTGGCTTAAATGATTCAGACAAATCCAAATCTCCACCGAATCTCTCTCTTATTCTTGACATGAGACTAGCACAGACTTTGTGAGATTTCCCACATTTCTTTCCTTGTGCTTATTTTTCAGCATTTAAAGAGGAGAATATACTGGAAGACCCTAGACCTGTTAATGGCTTCCCCCTTCCACTTTCTCTGTGCTCTGTTTAAAACCATCCACTGGAGCTATTCCTGCCAGGGCCTTTTCTATTTAAATTTTTAACTCTCCTGATGTAAAGACCCACTTTTCTTAATGAACTGACTTTTTAAATGTATGACTTTGTTGGGAAAAAAATCAAAAGGAGAAATCTGAAGTTTAAAAAAAATTATGTTATCTCAATTCCTATCTACAGTGTGTACTTAATGATGGGACTAGTGGCATTGATGCATGTCTTCCAGTTAGCTGACCCATGACCCTTCATGTGCTACTTTTAGTCTACCCTGGAATACATTTTAACCTCCAAAGTGTCTGATATGCTCATCACAGAAAATTGTGCTATTCTGTTAAGTTTCTTTAGTTTTTTTTTTAGTGAGAAGATTCCATTTGCAGAAGTACCTGTAAATAAATAATAAATGTTTGTAAATAGTCTTCTATTTGCTCAGTTGCACCTTCTAATTTAAAAGATATATCTGGCTGAAAGCCATCTTAGAGTTGGTTGCTCAAAATGATGGCAGAAAGTGCTTTTTAGAAAAAGAAATACATCCAGTGGATTGGCTCCTACTTCATATGGGTCTGACTTGCTACTCATGTCATCTCAAACCCACTAAAAGGAGTGTCCATTCTGGTCTTAGGCAAAGTTCTCAGAGGTGCCTTGTGCTGTTGACATCTCAAGTTTGTGAAAGTAGTACTGGATGCTGAACTTTCCCAAATTATTAAAACTCTCCACTGTGTTCTTTATGTAAAATAAAAAGTTAGTTGACTGGCCATGAATGCACCAACCCTGCTCCACCTTACTCCTATGTGTCTTGCACATGCCTCAAGCCTGGGACTCGTTAGTCTTGTTTTCTTCTGTCACTGATCTGTCTTGAGAGCACCCCACATCCCCCACAGCAAAGGGAAGCTGGATTGGTCATGAATCACTGGTTTTCTTTCACAGGCAGTTATTGAGCCCAGGTCTTTCAGAAGGGAGGAGAGTTCAGGGATTGTTCAGTGACTTCACACTCACCCTGCCCTGTGGTTTGGTGTTGGCAGAACGGTCTGTGCCTCCAGTGGGCTCTGCTCGCTAACACCCCAGTGGAGACACACCCATCCCAGTTTCCTCTGTGTGTGGTATTTTTGAACAGCCTTTCTCCTGCAGGTGGAATGTTTTATCTGTGTCAAGAACGTTCCACTTGTGTAACTGAAGAGGATTTTTTTGTTTACCTTTACTCCCTGGCCCATTACTTCATTTTCCTCCCTGTGCACACGTGAAGGGGTTCTCTGGTTTGTCCTGGACATGGCCTAAAGGGATTTCACAGCACCAGACACACAGCTGTGGGAAGTAGTGGTGCTGCAAAGTGTGAAAACACGATTCCTGACCCAGCAGAGCTTACACCCCACTGAGGGGCACATTGTAGAGCCAAAGGATGGGACATGTTCAGCTGGGTGAGGTGAAATTAATGCTCAAGCCAAAGCAGCAGGGCAGTGGTGGAAGCAGAAATGAATCACAAATTGTCTGAATCACAGGTTTTATTGCTCTGTCTCCTTGCCTTCAATGTAGGTAATCCAGCTTGAACAACTCAAAGCATCACATCCAGAAGAAGGAGACTTTTCCCTTGGCTGGGAAGTTATGTGGCTACTATGCAGAGAGTGATGTTTGCTATTAAATACAGAAATAAAGTTATATTACTCATTCTGCCACTTTTGTTAGGAGTCAGTAAACAGATGTTTGTTCTGTTGCCTTAGTTTCCCTAACTATCAAGTAATGACATTAGGATCACCTGGCTTTGCACACTTTTGTTTTGTAGGCAAATTATTACTTTGTGATTTGGTTTTGTGGAAATATAACATAAATGAAATATAAATGGCATAAACAAGATATTATGAGTTTATAACAATACCTCCTATAGACTCCTGTGGTGTCAAAGCTTCTGGTACTATTTATGTCTCCAGAGCTGAAGTAAGGCTGAGAATATATTTGTTGCTTTGATGTTAATCCTGGAAAAGTAGTCATCTAATAGATCAACAGCTGCATTTTTCTATATATTAAAAAAGCAATAAATGCAAATAAAACAAGGAATGTTCTTAGTACTTGGTAGGAGGAAAAATCTGATGTGGAAAATCAAAAACCCTGGGTTTGATGGGATATTTTCTCTTAGCTTTGGATCGCTAATGTTTCTGGACTGAGATAAAGTTTCTTGCTCTTACTTTTATTATATTGTTTTCATTATAGTTATTATCTTAATCCACTTTCCTAAAACTAGAGGAAACTATTACAGCTTCTATGTGCACATTGGTTCTCCAAGAGTTTGTGGCTGTGTGATTTAGAGTTGGGCAGGGTCTGCTGAGTAATTTTCTTCTTACTGTTCTTGTGGTACAAAAGATGAAAACAACACTGTGTTATGAAGAATGTTGAAGACTATGTCTTCTAGGCTTGTATTCTGTTTTTTTGTAAACTGCTCAGAGTATCCTGTAGTGCTTCACATGAGATAAGTCCCTTGCAGAATGCAATTCCCACATGTTGTGAAGTGAGCTGTAATGTGGTTGTTTGGCCCAGTACAGCCTAATTCAGACTGTTTTCCAAACCTGGATCCTGTTTGTAGCAATGTTTAAGACAGGTGTCTAGGAAAATGCTTAAGAGCAGGAGAAGCACTATTCCAGTGATACACTTTATTTCTGAACTTTTGTAAATTTTTATATCCTAAGAGAATTAATTCTACAATGTAATTACATATTGCAATTTCATTTGATATCCTATAGCTCTTATATTATGAGAGTTATTGAACATTTTTTCCTATCTACCTTTTCCCTGTCTTCTAATATCTTAAAAATCTTCACCATCCTCTTATCTGCCTCTTTTCTAGATGTAGTACTGGTATATTTAGTTTAGAGCTTGCTTATTCCTTTGTTAAGAATTCCTAGCATTTGATTTGATTTGATTTTTTTAACTGCTAATGAAGTCAGAGTTGAAGTGTTTACAGAAGTGTAGATTGTGACTTCAAAATCCCATTACCAGATGATAGTTTCTGGGTCAATCACTCTGTGTATAAAGTAAGGATCATCTTTCTCTGCATCCACTACTTTGAATTTGTAAGTGTAGTTTTATCTGCTTTTCTATCAGTCACTCAGCACTGTCAGGGCCCTCCACAAGTATCTGCAAGCTATATTTTTATTATTATAGATGCTTTCTCAGCATAAGCATAATTTCTCATCTTGGTATTCACCCCTTTTGCAGATGATTTATGAATATGTTGAACAGTTTAGCTTTTAGCAGAAATCTGTGCTATGCATGATCTCTACATGGTTGCTGCTTGAGCATTGGGGCCACACTGGAGGCTTCCTGGGTTGGATGGTGAATTTATTTTTGTATTAGATGGCGGATTTATTTCTGTATCATTCATTTGTGAACATTTAACCAATTTAACCGGTATATTTCTTTCCTTCACAGATTACTTTATTGAGAAATTTCAGTGACATGTGTGATCAGATGCCTTATGGAAATCCAACAATGCTGTATCAGGCAGATATGTTTGTGCTGCAGACAGGATAAATACTTGTGGTAAGCTATCAGAAGTCTAGATTCAAGTCACAAAGATGGAAAGAGTGTTGTACAACATGAGATACAGGCAATTGGTTCACTTAATTTGGTGTATGAGTGGCTTTTTTAGAGACAGATTGTGTCTGTTTCTATTTGAGGTCTCTCTCAAAATACATAGTACATGTACACTTTATAGCAACAGAGAATTCTGGTAATATTTTGTCTATAGAACACACCAGGGAGTCAAAAAATACCTGTATTTGTTCAAAAAGAAGCTGGATATTTTTGAACACAGTTGAATTGGATTTTTTTTAAGCTTGGTTAAGTTTTGAGTTCCTTTTTGTGCCCTGTTTGCTCTTATCACGCCTTTGTTCACCCAACTGCTGAAATGTAATGCTAACACCTTTATAGTTACAGAAAAGGACAGAATCATCAGGGGAAGAATTGCATACATTTAAAACACATACCATAAGAAAAAAACCCAACCCTCTGCCCTTAATTAATTCTTTCTCAGGCTTATAATATATTATAATTTGTAAGTATGATACCTGCATTGTGATAAAGACTGGTTTTGGGTCTGCTTGCCCTATCTGCATGCAGCTGGTTCTGTTTTCTTTCATGTATCTGATAGCATTTATATTTTATGAAGTTAAAATGACAATTTACAGTTGGCTCAAGGCAAAATTGTACAGTTAAGTGATATGGGAAACACGTATGTATATGATAATTCAGAATTTTAGAAGCATACAATGTGCTTAGGTAGGTGAAGGGAAAAACAGAAATACATGACTTATTTAACCATTTTGTAAAAGTAGAGAAACAACTTATAATGGAACATATAAGAATGCAACTTGTTAGGTAGAAACAACATGTAACGAAACACATAAAGAATTTAGTTGCTAGGTACAGCCATAAAGATAAGATGTATATTATAAAACCTCAGTAAAGCAAAACTTAGGTATTGTGAAAAATGGATAAAGCAGAACATGTGGTTTGAGAAATCAGCAAGAACCAGGGTCCTGGTTTTGGCCAGGACAAGCTGACCTGGGAGCCAGCCAAACCTCCACTGGGTCTGCCCAGAGACAGGGGTCAAACAGCAAACCCCTGAAGAACACGTCTTCATCTGAAGACCCCTGCTGGGCGGGGATGGGCAGGCAGGGAGGTGTGGGTTTGTGAGATCTGTGTGTATTTAAACATGAAACCTGTCCTCACCAAGTACTCATGCTTTGGTGGAAATATCCCCCATGCATCTCAGCTAGAAATAAAACATACCACTTTCCAGTTTTAAATTGTAAAGTCCTTATTCCACAACACACAAGTTCTGAATCTATTCAAGGACAGAGGCTCCACAGGGGAGGGTGTAGGTGTACAAATGCATATGGGGTTCACAGAAGCACCTTCATGGCACCATTGCTGTGCCAGTGTAATTGTGATGTGAACTAATTAGCATGATGCCATTGCGTGTCCCCTAGTCTGAAGCTGCTGTTTTGTCACCAGATCTCTCTCCTAAGTCCAAGTCCATCTGCTTCTGCTGGAATACATTTTAAGATGGCAATATCTATAATGCCTCTAAAATACATTTGTTTCTAGAAAATGGGATCATGTTGGTGCATGTTACTTCTTATATGGTGCTGTTATTGCAGCCCCCAGCAACAAGTCTCTTACTTGCTTTATACTCTAGCTGACTCTTCTCGTCCAATTCACTTTAAATTTTGGCCATCCACTAATACAGGGTTGTTTATGTTCCAATCTGGGCAAATTTCAAGATACACCTTTACTCTGTAAAATGCTTGATTTGTGTGATCAGTCTAGTAGGAAACAATCTATAGATACACTTAATACTATCTTGTTTGTCTTAAGAATACTTAAGCACTTACACCGAGAAAAGGGATCTGTCAGCAGCATATTACAGGTTTCCATCTGGTATTTTCAGGTACCTTGTTAAGGTGTACTTGATACTTTATTAATAAAAATGAGGATTTCAAAATGGAGCATTCAAATGTTGGGGAACAGCAGGTTTACACCTGTGCTTGTCATTACAGAACAAGGCAGCCCTGGAGAAAATGTCTACAGTTGTAGAAGTGAAGGTTATTAAAGCTTGGGAATGTATAAAGAGAAAACTGACCCAATTCAGTGAGGTTCTGGCCTGGTGTTCTTTAAGTTGATTTTGATATTAATTCAGTCTCTCAGCAGCTTACTGCTCTTCATTTTTTCATTTTCACACACACACACACACACACAAAAAGAAGGTGAAAAATGCTGTCTTCTGTAAAGTACTGTAACACCCTGCCCCATCAAGGACATTCAGATCTTGTGCTTTGAGCATGCAGTGGAGGTCTTTTCCAGGCTGATGTGTCTGGGGGCAGTTGCCTGCAGGGAGTGGTCCATCAGTGCCAGGAGCCAAGAGCTGGTGGAAGATGGGCAGAGCCTCACCCAGCATCACTTCCAGCTCCCAGTGCTGCTGTGGATGCAGATGCAGAGCTCAGGCAGCTCCAAGCCCAGCACTGCACCCTTTGTAACACTGGCTCTTACTTCAGCTCTCACAACGTTTGTGAGATGAACAAAAACCTGTTCTCCTGCTTGAAGGTCTGGTCTTTCCTGCCTTGCACAGGCTTCCTGTAAATAATGGCTTTCCATTCATCAGGAAAGGTTTTTCAGGAAGTGGTAATAATGCTGAGTTTTCTTGGAAAAAAAAAAAAGCTTTTGGTTTGTGGGGAACCACAATTTCTGGTGGATGGTGAAGTGATGAGCAAGATGGTGTTTTACACTTGACACATGAAAGAACTAAAAATAATTAAGAAAAATTGAATTTCTTTTTAAAAACACTTCTCTAGTTGAATTTCTCTTTCCTTAAATTAAAATTTCTGTGCCTTTCCTCACCCCTTGAAGTGCATGAGGGAAGGAAAGGCTTTAATACTCCTCCAAAAAAAACAGAACTGCAACTGAACTTTCAATTATCATGTAATGTTTTTCTGCCATTTAGAAAATATGGCAAACCTTGTTGTTAACAAAAATAAAAAAGGGTTTTTTTTTGTTAAATTCAATTCCTCAGTGGTAACATCTGTGTTGAGAAGTTTGACAGCTTTATTAAGAATTCTGATTATATTGTGCTGTTCACTTCTCACTTTAATATATATATAGTATGAGGGTATCTTCCCTTGCAATGCTCACCAGTCTGCTGCTTATTCATATCCAGAGGCTGTGCTGGCTTTGACACTTCTAAGACTTGTATCACCAAGGATCTCCTGCTTCTCAGTAATTCATAGTCTGAAAACTGACAGTAGATACTGGCTTATTTCAGCATATCTAGAGCTTTAGAAAAACTCTTCCTTAAATCTGTCTTATTTTAATAATTGCTTTTTAAAATTGTAATACTGACAGTACGGTAAATATCTCTGGTTTTGATAAAGATTCTCTGCCATGGGGCTTATTTATTAGAGTGGTTGAAGGATAAGTACATTAGGAGAGTTTTCAATGAGTAGTTTATTGCAGAAATTGATACTTTCCTTGGGATTTGAACTCTCTTTAGGTAAAAGTTTGATGCCCAGGCCTTTAAAATGCCTTCCTAAGTTTTCACCATTTGAACTTGCTGTGACAAAATTTATAGACACAAACATATGTAGCAGCATGGACTTTTCCTTCAGGGCTTCTGTGGAGATAGGGTTACAGACTCAGGAGGATTTCCTCAAACACAGAGATCAGAGACACTAAAGAAACTGGCTTGTTGTGCACATACACTGTTTTCACTTTAATAGTTAAATGCTTTTTCCCCAGTGCTAAGTATTGAAAAGGTGTTTAGTTATGAACACCTTTTGAACACCTATTCTCAGGTGCTGAATCTTTACAGAAATGTGAGATAAGTATTTGTGTAATGGAAGTAATGTTATTGTTCATATGCTGCTTGAAAACTTTATTTGCAGTAGATTTGGAAGGCAACAAGTTCCAAATTGTTAAAACAAAGAACATCATGGAGGCCAGTTTGTTCTCTGCAGCTTTAGGCTTCAGCTTCATGGTGTGCAGTATTAAATATTGAACTGATTTTATTAAAAGAAATGCAAGTCCCATCTTACTTAGCCAGTGATTGTATGGTAAGTGGATAAAAACGAATGAATCTCAGTAAGTGCAGAAATGAACTGTAGATATACATCTATTATTCTAGGCAATACTTTGAACCTGTAAGGATGACTAGAAACAGACAAAATGATCTTTTTCAGGATACTGGATTCTTCCCTTTCAGGTGTGTATTGAATACACCAGAGAAATAGCTGTTCTTTAATGTGAAAACTGGTAACCCCTGAAAGGGGAAAGTGATAATTCTAATTGCATTTTTGATCACTATTGGAGTTGGGTGAGCAGAAAAGTTGGCTTAAGTGTCTGTGTATGGACTGTTTTGCAGAAGATTGTGTATATATGCACACATACAATATCTATGTCATGGTTGAATATAGTAATATCTATGGAAACATGCACGAGTTACTCTATAGGTGTGAGCTGTGGATTTTTTGTGTGAGGGCTAAGTTAAGAACCTGAATATCATTGCAGGACCTGACACTCTGGACATAAACAATAGCATCTATACCTTTGTGCTAATCTAGTCTGGCGAAAATCATTCTTTCAAAGAGAAACTTGTTTAGCTTGTCTGGTAAAAATTGGATGGACCTCTCTTCTCTGCTCTATATAAGTTCTCTGGAAAACATTAAATTTGAAATCTAAAAAGCAAGTAATCTCTCAATAAGAGAGCACAGTCTGTAAAATGTATTCATTTATTGTTAGCCGTAATACCTGTTATTACACATTGGTCTATTTTTAGGAAAAGAGAATTGATAATGAACCCCTGATGCCAGTAGCTTCTGTGAAACCTAGGAGAAGACTTTGTTTATTCTGTCCCTTTCACTGGCAGCTCCTGCAGGGAATGCTGTTGCCTCCTACTGTAAAGTGCCCTGTGCTCATGGACAGTTTTCCTCCTACTTCCTCTTATGAGGAGGATTTGACAGAGAGGAAATAGTAATTGCAAAAGAACATGGAATATTTGTGTTCTACATCCTATTTTGCATCTTCAGTTATTTGAGAGATCCTAGGAAATAATTTGTAGATTATTTCCTTAGATTCAGAGAATGATTAAAAAGCATGATAAAACCAAGGCCTTTCTCCACACAATACTGAGCATGTTTATGAGTGCAAGAAACAGATGTTTGTAGGGACATGTGTCAAGTTTTTCCTTGCTGCTGTGCCTTAATCTGAAAATAGGGAGCCTCAAGAGGGAGTTGGCCTCTGTGCAGCAGACTCTGCTGTCACCTGTCTCAATCATGAATTGGGAAGAGCTGGTACAGTGGTCAGTGCCACTGAGAACACATTCATGCTCAAAGATTGGTGTGAAAGGTGCAAGGAAAATAATAAAAACTTGAGGATATGGAAAGAACTTATCAATATATTTCACTTTACTAACTTCAGGTTTCAGCAGGCAATATTGTTTTTTATTCAAGGACAGAGAGAGCCCTAACCTAGAAACAGCCACAGACTGAAGGTTGAAATGAAGACAAGAGAATGGCTAGAAGAGGCAAAGCTTGGGTGTGGGCAAAGTGTATTACAGGGCATTGCTAAAAAGGAGTTTAATCTACTTACGTGACTCCAGAGGTTGTCACCAGCCATTTCTGTTGTGTGGTGAGTCTGCACGAGCTAATTGAAGAGAGGTGACCTTACAAGAGAGAGCTGTGAGTTGCCTCTTGGAGGCCAGCAGCAGTGAAGAGCAGTTTTAGATAAGGAAGGCAATTAAGTTGACATCTCTGGTCATGACCTTATTTTCCTCTTTACCATGCAGTGTTCAAAGAAAGAGGAAGGTTTGCTAGAAGTGTTGAAGAGGGCTGTTTATAGGCTTCTCAAGTTTGCAGCCACACATCATTTTTAAATCCATCAGTGAGATGACATTCTGTACAGTGCAGCTGCCCCTGAACAGCAACATTTTTAACCTACCAGTTCTAAAAAAATATACCTACCCAAGCAGATCTCTTGGGTAGCTAATGCCACATTTGTTCAGGAATCTGTTGAGCAAAGGCTGGAAGAAATACTGAGTGGATGAATACTGTGCTATGCAGCCTTTGGAACTCCACACAAAGTTTTCCTGTGCAATGTAAAGCAAGAATTCTGTAAAATTTCGAGTATGTAGGTCTTCAAAAGTTTACAGTCCTTCGCAGAAAGTGATAGATGTAATAATGAAGTCAATTTGTTGTAACACAAGACAGAGTTAACTGACTTCATGGTGTTCATAAATAAACCATGTCATAAGTATCTCACACAAGCTTTAAAATTTGGTCTTGAAGAGAAAATCTGGTTTGCAACAACTAAGGTTGTTCATACTCCGTAGGAACAGGTGTGGATTTAAGGCAGAGGTTCAAATACATGGGTATCTACTTTTCTTTAAGACAGCTTTGCATGGCCCAAGGAACCAGTACCTGTTTATAATGCAATCAGTCAAAGTACTTTTTTCTTAATTAAAAATCCCACATGCTTTGTAGGTGCAAGTTTTGATTGTGTGTGTGTTGTTTTTGGTTTTGGGATTTTTTTCTTTCAGTTACACAGAGCTTAGAGACTACTTCTATAAGAACTACTCTATGGGAAGTGACTTGTTTTTAAGTAAAAATTCATAATGCCTTTAATGATGACAAAAAGCTTGTACACAGCTGCATTCTGGACCTAGACTCCAATGACAAAAGAAAATCCCCATCTCTTCCTTGTTAGCTGTTCTTTGGATTTATTTCCTTTTGTGTGGGTTGGACAGATGGGCTCCAGTGGAAATGAAGGTGTGACATTGCTTGTGGCCAGTCTGGGTCAGATTTGGACCGACAAGGCCAGGGCTGCAGGGCTGCTGAATGCCCAGTGAGCCAGGCAGCCCTCAGGGGGATGGTCACACGTGCTGATGTTCTCTGGTTTCCTGCCATTTGCTATTTCACTGCACAATCATTGATATATTTGAGATTTTTTTTTTTAATATTGGATTAACACTTTCAGATAAACTGTAAGCCTGAGGGTGCCTAGTACATTGTTGAGAGGTCGTTAAATGGTTTATGGTGATTGTGGGTTTTCTATTAGTTAGGTGCTTATGTCAAGATAGTTTAGGATTATTGTGGAAATGTTACGCCTTGACATTAATATGCTAAATACAGAGAGGATTTTTTATATCAGCAGTAGAAATGTTAAATATGGCATGTCAATATTGGTTGCTATTAAAAGGACTGTCTGTATTAAATGAAGAACTAGGCTTTTTGGTTGGCAATGGTAATGAAGAAAGAATCCTAGAATATTCTGAGTTGGAAGGGACCCACAGGGATCATCAAGGACCAGTTCCTGACGCTGCACAGGACAACCCCAGGAGTGCCAGCATGTCCCTGAGAGTGTTACCCAAAAACTTCTTGGGCTCTGTCAGGCTGGTGCTGCAACCACTGCCCTGGGGAGCCTGTTCCAGTGCCCAGCCACCCTCTGGGTGAAACACCTCTTTCTAATACCCAATTTAAACCTCTGTGACAAAAAACAAGCTACTAGTGCAGCAGCTGAATACTTGTAATGTTTGTGTGTCTCCTCTGCTGTTCCTGTTGACCACCTTGCTTGTTGATTGGATCATGGATCACAGCTCTGATGAAAACGATGATGGGTAATTTTGCTGCTTTAAACATGAACTGAGGGAGCCTTGAGGTCACAGGTGGCACTGAGAGACCTGCTGTGAGAGGAAGGGACAGTGTCCTATGTGACAAGTGTCAGTGCTGCCAGAAAATGGAGCTCCATCTGCCAATATGAGTTGGCAGAATGAGATTGGATGTAGTGGAGTGAGTTGGGTTGTGTGGAGGATGCTGACCTGCTCGGAGCAGGAAGGAGCATGGATTCACCAGGGCCATTTGGGATCCTGTGTGTGGCTGTGGTATTTGGCTGCTTGGCTTTTGAGGTCGATTTGTTATCTAGAAGCAAGATGCCAATAAATGCAAAATTCAGTCTCGTCAGAAGTTATTTCTCTTTGTAAAATGAGCAGCTGCATCAGTTGCCCTGCATAGCCCAAGTGACCAGGCTCCCATGATGATAAGGAAGGTGGGCTCTGACTTCAGTTGATATTGAACTTCATTTCCCATTTTGCTTGGGCAAAATCATGCTCATAAAATTATCCTCTAAAGTTCTTTCAACTTTGAATGAACTCGTTGATGCTAGGGTAACAATAGACTTGAGCTGATAGATGTAATAAATGTTATTTCCTGTAGAAAATTTATCTTTTGCTTGAGATGCTGTTACATGGTGGTAATTCATTTGATTTCTCAGCCCTTGTCTTCATCATTTGTGCATGTTCACCAGATTCATTTGCTTGTTCTTTATAAGCAGTTTTGATTGGCAGTTTATATGCCAGTGTAATTTAAGAACTCAATAAAAGTTCTTTTTACACAAATAATATTCTATAAAAGAGGCACGTTTCTTCAGGGTAATTCCTCAGATTCTTAATGAGCCACGTAGATCCTGTATTAGATCATGGCTCCTTGTAAAGTGTTTATAACTACATTCAGATGCTTTGTTTGGTGTTTAATCAGCTTTAATAATGGCTGTGTAACCATTCAGGGATGAAAAGAAATACTATGGAAGGAATTAGAAGGCACTATAGCAACTTAATTAGAGTATATAAACATTTTTCTAAATACCTATAAACACATAAAAATCTGAATAGCTTTATAACTCTTTCCAGTCATAGCAGAGACAGTGGAGGATTCTATTTAACCTGAGGGCTTTTCCCATAAGCAGCTCTGCAGGACTCTGAGCTGCTGCCCCGTGTGTGGCTGAGGATTTGTGCCCCTGGGACCCATCACTCACTCAGTGTCTCTGGGCAGGGGATGCCAGGGATGAATCAAGCACACTGACACCCCTGTGGCAGCCCTGCTGTCCTCGAGGGACGTGGGTGTGTATGGGTGGTTTGAACAGGAGTCAGTCTCAGATCACTCACAGAAAATGTTCTTGAAAACATATGCTTCTTTTAAAATTTAATATTTTTAAAAAATACTGGGTTGTTGTTTGTCTTCCACTCTTCAATGACTTTTATATTTCAGTGAGATGTCATAATGTTCTCTGTGGCATTGTTTTATTTCCTTAAGGTTATGCCCTTAACATACACAGTATAAACAGGAGTGTTTCCAGCTGAGGTTTTCTGAAGTTTTCTATTGAAAAATCCATGTTCAAGTGCTTATAGCTTTGCCAATTTAGTAACTGAGGCTCAAGGTAAATGCTAGTATTTTGTGTGCCTAGTATGTTGTTTTGTTTTGTTTTTTCATCTATTATAGATTGGGAGATTATGGAAAATGAAAAAAATCATCTGAAGCTGTTGAAATTTCTGGAAATTATAAATGGCAAGAATACATTTTTCTCCTCTCCTTTAAACTTCCTTAATGTTTAATTTGGGGTGCTAAGGTATGTTTCTAATCTGAAGTGGGGACCTGAAATCTGTAAAAAAGGAACTTTGTTATCTACAGACTTGTGTTTGTTGTGTAAATTTGTAAATCTGACCACATGTGACCAAAATGTAAATCTCCAGTTTCACAGACAGACTTCTGCCAGGGTGTGATGCTAAATGCTCTGAAGGTGCTCTCAAAGTGATCCCTTCCATCTGCAGTTCCTGCTGAGCAGGCTCTGGAAGTGCTGGACAGAAACCAAACTGAGGGATTTTTGCACCAGCTTGTGCTGCATTCAGTGCCTGGGACAGTGTGTGGTGACTGAAAGGGGCCATTTTAAACTACTCAGGGAATTAGAGAAATTAAAGGCTGTTCTGAAAAGCTGGATTTTATCCTTTCTGATCCCACAGAATTCCTGACTATCTCTGGACAAGGCACAAAGAAGGGACTTTGCAGGTGACTGTGGTTTGCCTGGCTATGCCTTGCAGGACTGCTGAGTGCTGGCTGTGACTTGAAAATGAAAAAAAAGTGAAAATCCAGATGACAAACTGAAATGCCAAGTCCGCTGACAGAATCTCACTCCTGGTTATGACGTAGGGTCTGCCAAAACAGGTGTCAGTGCTATCTGGTTTGGTTTTCATGTGTGTGAAATAGTGTCAGTCTCATACAATGTTGTAAAAGGCAAAGAAGTCTCTAGTGATGAAAGCCTGTAGGAAAACTGACTTTTCTATCCACTGCAAGGTGGACTGTGCGTGACTGTGCAGGACAAACACTAAGTGCTAATGTTGTCTGTGCAGTGTTTTGCAGCACTTGCTTGTTTAAATGTTTAATTCTGTGTTTCATTTTCTGATACCTGTTTTTTTTATTACTTTGAGGTAGCCTGTGAATGCATGGTAGAGAAAAGTTCTACCTGTCCAAGGTGGAGGGTATGAGTTGGCATCAGGGGTTGAGGGAGCTTTGCTTGCTCAGTGAAGAAGAGAAGCTCCTGTTGGGTTCCTCCCTTGCAAAGAGGACAATAAAGTGTGACCCAGAGGCAGCTTTGCAGCTGCCCTCCAAGAAATAATCAGAGCTGGAATGTTCCTCTCAGGACTGCTACAAGGGACAGCACCCAAAAGTCCTGTCTTGGGAGAGTCAGATTGTGCCACAGGAAAAGAATTTCACATGGACTGTGCCACCCAAAGGACTCTCCAATCTCAAATATCTTCTATAAAGGTTATACTTTCCTGCCTCGTGATGAGAACCAAGGGTACTGACAAGTAATCTCTTTCAGAAGCAGCTCTTCAATGCCAAGTTCTCAGGGCTTCCTTTACTTCCTAGACAAGGGTTAGGAAAGAAAATGAGGCAGGAGTTTACAGAAAGGGGTATGATAATTGGGGGAGGAGGAGAGTACTGGAGTTTGTCATAATTTATGAATGCAGCAGATTTAACTTCTATTAGTGTCAGGTTTTATTAACAGCCCTTTCACTCTCCTTGTATTCCTTTTATTTTCCAGGAATAAGAACCTGCTGTGTCTTCTCTGTGGCTCTTTTTTCACTAAAGGGTCTTCCTGGTTCCAAGGCAGAAATGTAATGAAGAGGTAGGTACAAGTGAAGAGATTATTCCTCACTGTTTCATTTGCTGACAAATGTAGAACAGAATATAGTTCTGTTCACAGTTACCAAGGACAAAAAACTGAATTGCCTGTAGGCATTTACTTCATTGTGAATTAATGGTGTGACTGTAATATTTGCATTAATCCCATCAGCACAAAGCATACATAAATGCATTCAGAATTATTTTGTCTTGCTTGTACAATTTACATTAAGATCCATATGCAGAATTGTATTTTCACAGCAAGTTTTTACATATAATATTAAATTTTTTCTCCTTTTCCCCCATTAATAAGTTGCATATTTTTAAGTCTAGCTGGGCTCAGTGCCAGCAGGGAACTAAAACGATCTATGACAACTGCCACATTTGCACTTTTCATTTACAAATCAGTAACTAAACTCTCATTAAATATTCTTAACCAGCCTGTTCAACATATGTTTGCTGGTGTATTAGTACTTATAAGTTGAAACAAATTAGATCAGTAGCTAAATTTGCTTCCTAATAGCCAAAGATATTTGAGAAAGAATAGGTTTTGGAATGTAGAAGAGGCAATGCCTTTTTTCTGTTTCATTCTTTTAAAAATGAAACGTTCAGCTCTGCTCAGCAAAGTAAAAAGGTGGAAATTTGAACTCCCTCTCCACATCTTACTTCTGTGGGGAGACTGTCATAGGGGGAGATTTCCAATGAGGCCAGTAAACATCCACTAACTAATGTGGCTTAAAAATTAGGTTTTGTTTTGAGATCTCCTGTTGGGTTCCTCATTCATTCATTTTCTCCTATTTTCATTCATTCACTGAGAGTCCTGCTCTTGGAGAAGCATTTTCATCTTTGACTTCTAGGAGTGCTGACACTAAGTGCAGGAAGAACCACTTAACAAAAGAAAGTGGAAAATCATGGACATTAGATCATGTTATATCCTTAAAAAGGTTGTTGCCTCTGCTTAAATAGCTATTTCATGCACTTGCAAAGATTGTTAATGATGAGCTTTTAGTTAATTTCATTTTGTTATCAAAATCACAGTGCAGGTCAAATTGTGATGGTTTCAGGTTTGTGCTACTTCATATAAAAGTTAACAGCAGCTCATCCAAAATGGATCAGAGACCCCTCTGCATGTTGGGAGCTGTTTTTTGATGGGCTGTTGGGATCATCTGGTGCTGCTCCCACCACTCCACCTCACTGGGCTCTGGGGCTCTGCTCGTGGCCTCTCTCTGGCTGTGATGCTGAACTCACTTTGCCTTTGGTTCCAAATCTCTTAAATGCGATTCATATTTGTATATTTTAACAATATTCCACACTGATTTGTTTTCTGCTTGCAAAAACCTATATTCCTGTAAGTGGAGGTTGTTAGCAAGTAACAGCTTGGGGTTTTTGAGGAGTTTATGGTCCTTATTTGCATCTTTATCCCACGAAAGAAGGTTAAAAATATGACAAAGCCTCATCATATTTCTGGAGCAAAATCCCACAGGAAAAAAGCCCTTACTTTTTACCATGTAACCCAGGACCCTGACAAGTCTTTCATTTCTTTGGTAGTCTCACCTCATGTCTTGCTTTTGACTTTCTAAGATAAGAAAACCTTTTTCCCTGGAGAGACCTGGACACATAATTTTAATTGAAGGCCAGAAGAATCAGTTGGGAAGCATGTGTTGGTAAAAGATCCTACTGCAGGGAAATAGCTCTTTGTGTTAACTGGATGACAGTTGGGAAGCATAACTGAAAATATAACATACAACAGCCTCTGATACCTAAAATGAAGGATTTCAGCTAAATCCCTCCTTTTAAGAAAAAAAACCCAGGAGTGCTTGTTAAGTGTGAATCTTAAGACACTGGCATTCAAGTGTACATGAACCACTGGGAGGCATTTGGCCCCTGGTAAGAGAATTTACAAAATTTACACTGGAATTTACAAAATCATTTTGATGCTTTTATTTTTGCTCAGGGCACAAACTGAACTGCATGTTATAAATGACCCAAACCCCGGGTGGGAATGAGTAAATAAAATTGAATTAGAACCCGTTAAAATTACAAAACAAAGGGGGATCAGCTCTGGGAGTGTAGTGAGACTCCTTCTGCTTGCTCACAAAACAATGTCTCTGCCTTTTATACCCCAAGATCACATCAGCCTCATTAACAGAAAAGGGTTCAAAACCACACTGGAACAACAAAAGTATGTGTCAAGAGCAATGCCAGCCCCAACAGAACCTCTCCCCATCCCACTCAACAACAGCTCCTCACTACACCTTACTCATAACATGCAGAAAACACCAAATGCTTTCTTTTTGGCTCAGCTCTGGAAGCAGGTTTTAGGTTTTTCTGTCTGCTGCTCTGACCCAGGCTTGCCTGGCACTTTCAGTGTGTGACCTGCATGCTGGGCTGCACAAAACTGCATCAGCAGCTGAGCAGGTGGGCAAGAACAAAGCACCACGCAGGAAAATGTTGAAAGCATGTTTGAGACCACTGTAACTGCAGGATGGGTTTGTTTGTTTGTTTTATAAACCTGTTGGTGGCAAGAGCAAAGGAAGAAAGCAGAAAGCAAAGCTCCAGAGCAGCAGTGCAAGCATTACTTGCCCTTCTCTGGGCTGAGATAGATTGCTTGCATTTTCTTCAGGTAAAAGGTTGATTTCAACCTGTATTTTCCTTCTATAGGCAAGATATAACCAATAAAATAAACTGAACCACTAAATAAATAAATAACCACTAAATAAACTGAAACAGATGAAGAAATAATTATTATTTCTAAAATGGAGAAGTTTGCTTGTTTAATGATTATGTTTAAAAAAAAAATTCTTGTCCTTTACAACTTTGTAAGGCCAAAGGAAATTTTGTCAAGTACTACTTCATTATCTTAAGAAAGCCTTGAAAACCTTGGGAAAATAGCTCTTCAAGCTCCATCTGCAGTACTACTGTGATACTAAGCTGTTTTTCTCACCAAGACTAACAGAGCAGAAGTGGCTTTTATTCTGATGACAGTTTGCATATTTAGTTTCTGCATTTTTCAATACTGGTTAAATCTTGTAAATAAATCTGTGATGCTCTGCAAAAAAATGTTCAAGGCAAATAGATTTCAGAAGAAATAATAACTTGGAGGGGTTTTTTATTTGGTTGTTTTTTTTTTTTTTTTAAGGAATTGTAGTATTTTTTAATAAATGTGTTTAAATGTCAGCTGTTGACAAGCTCTGATACATGCTGGATGCTATTTATCTGAAAATCAGAATAACAAAATGCAGCAGTTGGCTGAAACCATTTCCATTATTTCCAGCTGGCATAAATATTCTGTGATCTTCATTTAAGGTTCTTGCCTTGTTGGTTTTATAGGTATTTATTACACAGTTGCAGACAACACACAAAATTGGCAATACTGTGTTTGGCAATACTGTGTTTTAGGTAGTGATTCTGGATTATCAAACTTGTTTGAGGTATGAAAACTCATGCTGAGTGATTTATCTAAACTGCTTTCTGATATGGAGTTGGGCTGGAAATCTTGAGGACTGGACCTTAAAGAACCTCCAGGCTTTCCCTATTTCTGACCAGGTCAGAAATATTTCTAAAAATGTTGTGTTTCGTGATTAATGAAGGTTTAGGACAGTGTGTTGCAAGCATAATTGAGTACCTTGAGTACCTCCAAATCACTTATTTTCATTGTAAGTATCCTTGTTTTTCCTGGCTCTTTACAACTATTTTTATCATAGTGAAAAGTGTGCCTTTGTGATGGGAGGGAGGAGCAGCAAAACAGAGCTGTTTTCTGGGTCTTCTGAAGAAGTCAAAACACAGATTTCCAGTCATCTCTCATCATCATCCATAGAGGAGAATTATTAGTTTAGGCACTGGTTGGGAACCAGATGACCTCTCATGTTAGTGCAACATTGATTATAAAGTCAAGTATTTTAAAGGTTTTTCACTATTTCTGTGCAGTTGAATTATTATATAAAAAACTTACATGATTTAAGGAGGTAAAATAAAAAAAAGGCAAGCAGTGGTTAGTTAATCTGCACCTTCCTAGTTGCTGTATGTTTGATAAACCTCTGCAGACTGTTACTGCCACTCCAGTTGAGCTGCATGCAGAGAACTCTGGGGAAGTACCAGCTCCAAGCTCCTCAATATAACACTTTAGAAAAGCAGGCAGTTTGTCAGCTGCACTAGTATGTGCCTGCTAATGCTGCAGGAGGACTATGGAAGTATCCCACATGGGGAGTACTTAGGATTTCTGATGATAAAATAGTTTTGGTTTGGTTTTGCTTTGTGGCTGTTTTGTTTTGTTTTGTAGACTGGCACACTCGTTGGGAAGAACAATAGTAGAGCACATGTGCTCATTTAAACCTTGACAAAAGCCCCAGTGCCATCAATGCATGTAGTTTCATCTCCAGTGTATTTCTCAGTATTGCAGTCACACTGCAATGTTCATTCACAATATCAAATTGTGAATGGAAAGCTTCCAGGGGAAGTCACACATGAGTTATATGTATATAAATTCACCAGTAAATAATAGGGAGCTGTGACAGCAGCTCTTGTGTATGTGCAGCCCAGTTATAAACAAAGGTTTTTACTTATGCAAGTGGTTGTGTTCCTTTCCTCACTCTATAGAACAAACCTTTCAAATTCATAAGGTTACATGTTACAGATACTTATTCAGTGTAGAAAGAGATGAGGCAACCAGTAACTTTAAAGTGTACTTAAAGCAACTACAGAAATCAAGAGGTTTGTATAGTTATGTGTTCTGTACATAAAATACACAGCCCCACTCTGTGTTCTTAAAGCCTGAGACCTGGATCTCCAGCTATTTGGAAAGTGATTCTGTGATCTAAATTTATTAATTTATCACCTTTGCCTCCATAAACTGACTGAGGGCTGTGACATGTGTTGGATTGTGCTTGTTTAATTCTGTTCCTTGAGCCCTCCTTCTCCTTTTTTGTGAGCCAGTCCCTGGGCATGTGATGGCTGACTGAGTTCATCCTGGAACCTCTCTGACCTCCCTGCTTGGATGAAGTGTGACTTGAGCCTTTTGTTTTATTCTCTGTATAGTCTTGAACATGGCCCTGCTCCCAGAAAGGAATATTTTACAAAAGTTGTTGGGATATATTCCATGAGCCATTCTACTTCACAGCACTCAGGGACCCCCCTTCCTCTGTCATGGGGCATAGAAACATTTCACTTATATCAAATACTTACCAAGTCCCAAGGAAAATATACTCAGGTTTAAGCTAACTGTGAGAGATGCTGGCTATTAAATTTAAAATTTCACTTTCACTGAGGTAGAAATGTTAAAATTGGGATTCAGACAGGAGAAACACACAATGGGAATTCTGTTAATATGTATAACATATATAAACCCAACATGTATAAACCCAACACGATTCTTTTCTATTTAATGAAGTAAAAAGAAAGACTAAATTTGTACTTGCATAAAAAGTAGCCATTGGTCAACAGCCTTTACTGGATAGAGGAGCTGCTCAACATTCTGTCAAGTATCTGAGATAAGAGAAGGCTGATAAAGCTGAATGATCAAAGATTTACTAGAATCTAGGGAAAATAAACCCTCTTGCCTGATTTGCAACTTGAATGATACTGGCAGTATCCTGATCAGTGTCAACACTCTATAGGGAAAGTGATGTATTTGGGCTGTATTTGTTCCTGTGAATAGGCAGAAAAGGAAAGTTGGAGTCCATTCTTTCAGTTTGCAATCCTAAGTTTAGTAATAATTTGGAAAAGTGAGAGAATATATTTTTTAAAAATTTGGTTTCTGCTACAACTGATGAATTCATTCATTAGTAGAACTAATTCTGTTCAGTGTGGAAGCTCAGGGCACTGCAAATAATTGAGGAATAAGCAAGCTGCATGTTTATGCCTTAATGAAAATAGAATAAGATAGTCTTTCTGACTAATCTAGGCTGGATATTGAACTCAATGAAAAAGTGTACATGACCCCAAAAATTCCAGAGAGAATCACAGGACAGTTTGATTTTTGCTCAATTGTCTGAAGGCCCAACAGGCTGTTAACCAACCTCAGAGCCAGGAAAATGCAGAGGAGACTACTCCTAAGTGGGATTCTGAATTCTTTTTTAGGAAGTTGTCCTGTGGGTGTTGGAGTCATTGTAGGGTTTTTATTTCACTTGTAATGACATGTAAGAGGGATTCCAGCCAGTTGCAGCAGCATGGAATGTGCCTCCTTGCTGCCCTTGGAGTTGTGTCCCTGTTCTTGTTATAACCTCAAATATCTTAAAAGTAGCTGGTGGAGCAGTGTATATTTTGGTATATCTGCTCTGGTTAGTTTGGAAAATTAAAATCTTTCTGACAAAGCCCAAGAGAACACAGCACAGTGCACTCTCCTTTTGTCAGCCTGAAGGCTGGCAACACAGAAAGACAAATAGAGGTTTTCATATTTTATCTTAGTAATTACATGCTTCAGAGCCCACACGATCATATTTAATGGCTTTAAGAACACTGTGGAAAGAAGGAAGAGGAAAGTGGGGTTGGAAGATTTCCTAAATTGAAAAAGCTTTAGCCCACCTTTTAGCCCATGTGTCTGTAATCTTAAATTACCATGTGCTACAAGAAGAAAGAACTTCTCCTAACTGATGGTTTTCAACTTCTCACAAAATTGTTCCTGCAATTCTGAGATGGTCCTTCCATTTACATACCAAAATCAAGTTTGTCTGTTGTGGCAAAAGAAGTAAAATATGAAGCTAAACTAAGAATGTGTATCTTTTGTCATTCTCCTGTCCATCAAACATTTGGGGCGACAGATGTTTTCTGTTCTTGATAATTTCTTAAAAGTAAGAGCTTTGGCCACTTTATTTAAGGAAGATGGGAGATGATATGTGCAGTCTTATGCATGTAAGAGAAGTGTGTTTAGTAGGTAAAGAGATTTCAAAATTGTGTTAAATTAATGCAACAATATCTTACTGCAGACAGATGCTTCTGTGGTTTTGCTTAGCTGATTTCAGATGTGTTGTTCAAAGAGCAGTAATGCAGAAGGAATTTTAACTGCACAGGTTTCTAAACAGACTGAATTCAGTTGCTTTCATGTGCATTGCAGATTTGACACTTTTTGTTACTAAACTGCATTTACTGCCTTATGAAAGAAGCAATTAATTCATTTTAACCAGAAAGAGAGATAAGTAGCTGGCAATTTGTATATTGAAAACTGCAGTCTGTACCTGAGAAAAATGCATAAGAATATGATAGTATATTTCTTGCTGGGATTAATCTCTTTTTATTCAGTCTCTCAGAATTAAAACCTGGAAGGCATAAGGTACTGTTAGAATGAGATGTGATTATGATCTCTAATACTGAGCTGACTGATTTAGTAACAGCTTAAGCTACTCTTTTTGCCCTAAAACTTGGATATAAGAGCTTCTTTTGCAATGAAACCTGAAACTAGAAGATGCTAGTGTGTTTTGTGCTTCATTAACCTCTATAGCCTGTGGAAATTTTGGAAAATACCTCAAAATAGGTTTCTAGTTTGTGTGAATTTCGTTAAAACTCACTTGGTGGTTTACTAATGGGGATATACAGTTTTCTCTAATGATCAGCATCAGGGCTGTGTAGATTCATAACCTGGGATTTCGTCTAGAGCTGCTTATAGTAAGTCATTTACATAGCAAAGATAGTCACAATTTTATTCTGCTGTCAGTCATTTCCAGCAAGTGGCACAGTTTTTAATGTGGGCCTTGTTACCTTCTTGACAACTGTATTATCCCTTAAGAAAGGTCTGAAACCTTTTAAACCCCTTGTAATTGAATTTGCTTGGGAGGTGAGAGTTGTGTTGCTTTGCTGTTCTATGGAAGATAAAGCAGCACAGGACATTCATATAGATAAGCACTTCACTGTGACAGACCTGATGTGGCAAGGAATTAGATAGCATCTCCCTGCAAGCTTGTTTGTATTTACTGGAATACTGGAAGCAACCACCAAATGTTAGTGCTAAAAATACAAGATTTGCCAAATTAGAGTCTGACTGGAGTTTGGCTGCTTCCCACATTTCTCTGTCCTCCCTCACAACTGCAATTACAACTCCCTTCTATTTTGTTGGCATTCTCCTCACTCCTGTTTACCTCTTCTCACTTCATTAGTGCGCTGCTGTATTTTTTGTTACTGAGCTGCTGGCCTATGACTACATTCCTTTTCTTTAGCTTACTCCAAACCATTACCATGGATACAAACTTAGTTGAATTAAATACTGACAACATGTTCACAAAGAATAATGACCCAGTGATGTACGAGACAAAGCATATTAGAAGTCAAAGTGATTTTCCTAATAGGTTTTATTGAATACTAAGCAGGGTGTTGGAAGGTTCTTGCAGGGATGCCTTTCTAGTACATCTACAGAGTTGGGTTGCCATGCTCAAGTTTCTCTTACAAACTGCTGTGCTTAGCACCTTCTTCTGACCTGTCACACTATGTTTTGTTCTTAGTTTAGTGTCAAATACAAACCTGAATTACACATGTGAATACTACTTAGCATTTTCAAAAAGCCTTTTCACCATGCCTTAGAGATATTAATTCATATATCTAATAAGAAAGTAGTTTTGGGATGAAAAAAGATGCTGAGCATATAGGCCCCATAACTGAAACCAATTCAGTAAAAACAAAGCCATGTTTCTGACCTGTCTCATGCATTGAGTGTAGTGTTTTGGTGTGGTTAGCTCAGGGCTGTGAGGGGTGAGCACCTCTGGTGACCAGCCCTGCCTTTGTGGAGATGCCTTTTCTAGAAAGGTGCACGGTCCCACCCACTTTCCTGAATGGGTGGAGGGAACACATTCAGCTTCTCGCCTTGTGAGTTCTCTTAACCCTCACATTAATAGTGAGATGATGGCAGGATTATGGGTGATTTACTGCAAATCCGTGTGGGGCACAGCGTAAACTACAGCTGTGCAAACTGCTGCCTCAGCAAAATTACAGGTCGTGGCTCTTCCTTTCTCACCTTTGTTGTTGGAGGAAACCTGGAACATTTCTGTCTGTCCTTGGAAAGGTTCTTTTGTCCCCATGAGACTTGGCTGCATGCCTTTTGGTTTCCTACCAAAGGGCTGCCAGACCTGTGCTGAGGTGCATTCCTCTCGCTGTGCCCAGCATCTCCCCAGCAGGCTCATGCCCCTGGGAGGGGGCACACCCTCATCTTCCCAGTTTGTGAGGTGGCACACCCTCATCTTCCCAGTTTGTGAGGTTTAGTGGGTCTTAGAGGGACATAACCTATGGTTAAATGACAAATATCTGAGACACTTCACTGTCTGCCACACTCAAATCACAAGGTGAATGAAAATCTTATCCATGTTGTGATGAAACTTGTCATGGTTCCTAAATGCCCAGGACTGTCAGTACAGCCTTGTTCATCCTTGACTATATAGTTCGTAATTATGTGAAAGATTCCACATTCAGGAATGATCACAGAAGATTAGAAAAAGCTGGTTGTGCTGATACTCAGAATTCCAGCTGTCCTGGGACTGGAGTTGCTCCACAAGCTGTGTCCTGTTACATCACTGTGGTTGAACCACAGGATTGTGTGTTTGGAACCTGATACAGCTCACTGATGTCATTTACTTTCAAGGCTTTCTAGTATCTAACCCCTGAGAACTGTGGATAAGATACAAAAATGGAGTGCAGTTTAAGGAAAAGAATATTAACTGTTCATACCAGGTTTAGCTATATACCAAAAATGCTCTTTCAAGAATAATTTATCTGTTTCCATCTTCACTATGGTAACTTAGGGTATAACATCTAATTTCAATTAACTTTTCCTTTTCTTCTCTCTCTCCCTATTAAATAAACTTCTTTCCTGCAAACACAGTTTCTCACAGTACAGGAGAATGAGGAACTTTTTACCTCTTAGGCAGCCTGTCAAATTCTCCAAGGATGTGGCTATAAAATTTTATCAAATATGAATGTCATTTAGAAACTTTGTAACAAATTGGGAAGTACCTGAATTAAAGTTATCAGTTCTTGAGAATTAATCCAAAATTCCCTGTTTCCCAAGATAAATCTCTAAGACATGCTGTGTTGGTTCACATCCAAAAATTTCCTCATTTACGAATAAAGGCTGAAAATGATTCCCAAATCGTCTGAAGATGAAGGAGGAGACATGAGCAGACTTGGAGAGTTTGTAGGTAGTCAGGGAGTGGGATGTTCCTGTAATTACTTACCCAGAAACACTCTCAGCACTGTATTGCTGTGGTGGTTTGGGTGGGAAACACGGAGCCCTGCAGACCTGCCCACTACTAAAGTAGGAACTGGTTTAAGGAAATTTAACTTGTAAATTTTTGGATTGATATTTATTCCCACGCAAATATCCCCTCGATGTTCTGTAGTGATTTTTACTGCTATGATAATCTCTTCAAGGGAGAAAACTGCTTTCAAGTTATGTGATTGAAAAAAAGTGCATTTGACCTTGCTTATTCTGAGTGATGTGTGAGAGCTGGGTGCTGCAATGAGTCCTTATTCCCCCTGAGCCACTCAGAAGCCTGGCTAGGAATACACATCCATTAATCCTTCAGTCTCTATGGGACTGATCAGTTCATTGCCTGCCTATGTAAACATTTGCATTTTGAGAATACTGAGTGCTCTTTATCAGTAACAAATCACAAATTGACATCAACTAGAGATATATCAGTATTGTCATCCTAGCAGACCACCAAATGCTTGGCTTTTATGATTTCTTAGTCAGCTATTTGCATAATAGAAGACATTATTTTGAGAATCTACTTTGAAGGGAAGGCATTTCTCTGTTTGTGCAGATCTCTGGAGCCTTGGTGTACCCTTTATTAGATGTGGAGTTTAAAACATCTGTGTTTAAAACTGATCAACTGGTATTAGTCCTGGGGGAATAAAGCTATTTTCTTATACCTGATTTTAACCTTTCATGAGCCAGTTGAACATAGTGCTTGGAAATGGAAGATGTGTGCCTTTCTCAACCCTTCTGTTCCAGACTGCCCAATTAAAATGAAATGTGAGGGGTGATTGCTCCAGATGATGTGCTGATCCAATATTAAACAGCTAAAAATATTGAGTAGCTTCATTAAAGCAGGGTCCCATATGCTTCTTGCAGCTAATAAGGGATGGTTTAAATAACAAAATTCAGGAAATAATGAACTTGGTAAACGTTCTGAGGCACCCAGTGTGAGATTTCTCACGTCCCAGTGAGGCTGTTGTGTGAGATATGCCATGGCAGATCTTCACAGACCCTGTGCCAACCCCAGCAGAGACAAATGGACTGACTTCCAAACCACAGCAAGAGAAAGAAACTTTGCCTTCCCCAAACAAAGGAACTACGTGTAAATTCTTTATTCCTTGACCCCAGGAGGATTTGGATAAGTCACTTGAAGTTTTTCTGTTCTCCCAGGACTTGTCTGTAGGTTTGCTCTGAGCTGTGTTGTGGATGATGGCTCAGGACAAGCTGCTTCCCAGCTGGCTCCTGCTGGCCTGTGCCTGCTGCTGCCACCATTCTGCACAGGGAACACGACTCAATGGCAACAATAAGGGTGTTGTGTCAAGAGTCTTGGATTACATCTGCAATGAGAAGCAAGATCTCCATCAATTTAAGTGTCTCTTCCGATGGCATTTATGTTGTGAAGGGAGATGAGGCTCTTACCTTGGAACTGTGAGCCAGCACGGAAAGGTTTCCTGCTGTGTGAAGGACTAATCAGTTAAATACAGTCTGTGTGATAAATCTGTCTTCTCTGAGCACTCCAGACTTACTTTTTCCATGGATGGTTGTCTGCCTTTAAAACTAGGTTTATTTTTTTGTAGTTGCAGACTGCTTGAATTGCAAAGCAAAGGGAGGCTTAGGTTATGATGTCTCTGGCATTTTCCATCTGTGATACTGACCCACTTCCTTGGCTACTCATGTCATTATTCCACCCACTTCCAATTCACAGATACTTATGACAAATGAATAGATACAGGTCTTAAAAGGAAGCAGGAAATGCTGCTTTTTTGTATTTTCCTCATGGTCCCCAGTATTCAGCTCATGGACTAATGTTGAAAACTTGAATTTTGTTCTGTTGGTATAGAAGAAGGAGGTTGGCATGGGGTGTAACATAGCCATGGAAAGATGTAAGCAACCTTTATTTCAATTGAAGTTCCTGACTTTGGACCAAAAATTTCAAGTGTTTATTGAAAATATTGGATGTGGCTTTTAGAGCGAGGCACTGCTAATTAGTTGTCTTCCTTTAAAAAAAAATATATATTTTTACTTACAGCCTAAACTTCATCCTCAAAAATGCTAAGCTCACATTGGTGGCACTCAGTTGGACATGACCTACTTGAAATTAATACTTGTAGTTGACTACAAGCCTGAATTTATTATCACAGTGCCTCTCTCCAGAATATGTTTATGAAACTACAGCCTAGGGCAGCAGAGGATGCAGCTGCACCTCGAGCTGGAGAGACTCCTGTGAGCAACTCATGCAAAAGTTTTCTGTATTACCAACTCCTAAAATGCACCTGAAGCAGAGTCTAACAGCAATTTCAGATAAGTTTATAGAGCTGCTCAGCTGTGAAACAGCTGCAGTTCCTAAGGTGTTTGCTGATTACTTATTGATGCTTTGTCCTGATGTATATGAACAGCTCCACTGCTCTTTGAAACATGCAAAGGAAAAGAAACACAAGGCTCTCCAATTTTGCTCTATCAGGCAGCAGGTTTTAAGGATGAATAGGCACCAAGAAGAGGAATTTACAAGGACTTAAGGCGTGTTAAGTAGACTTACCAGCTTTATTAACTGTAAAGATGAAAGGGCAGTTAAAGATGGGCCAGCTGATTCAGTCAGTGGAGTTGGAGATATGGGGAATAGGCAGAGAGAAGGAACACACCATTTTGTTTTCTCCCAGATGCCTTTTAATAACTCCTCAGAGATGTGGCAGCATCCCAAGCTTTGCTTGAGCCACAAGAGCTATTTTATACAAAGTTACACTTTTCAGAGTTTTCAGTTATATCTGATCTCAAGAAAAGCCAGCAATTATTGCTACTGCATGCTCCTTACCCGGGTTTTCAGGGAGATTGTGTGCTGTACCCATGGCTTTTCCCCTTTGCCTGGTATGTTAAAACCTCTCTGTCCCAAAAGAAATGCAAGGCCCAAAGGTCAATGTGAATGAGATATGAAGGAATGATCTTAGGAATGCTCTTTGTCTCTTGGCCTGGTTCATTTCCAAACTGTTTTCAAAAGTTTATGTGAAGTTTGAGTTTATCTTGTGCCTGTATTCCAACCATGGCACTCTTGTCTGGGATGGAAGGGCAGTTGCTTCACTTGTGTCATTGTACCCATTTCCATGCATAGTTTTATTCTGTGATCCCTGTCTGCCCATCTTAAAAGTACAACATTTAATTTCCCTGTTCTCAAAATCCCTGCAAGTCTGGAAGACTCAGAATTTTGTCAAAGGTTTTTATTCACTCAGACTATTTTCTATTATCTGAGTAATTTATGGGTGAGACAAACTTCCTGGGAACAGTGTCTGCTACCACAGCAACTGTACCCCAGGAAATAAGAGCAGCTCTCAGTTATTTTGCATATTCTTTTATTTTTCTTATGATGGAGTCTGTTGAATGATTCTTACAGCTCACATTTTATTGGCTTTGGCCTGCTGTGCAGTGAAAGCCAGAAGCTTGACATGGGAAAGCTATTACTCTGCATCTTGCACTCTGGCCTCTCATCAGCTGATTCAATCTGCAACCTCTTATTTTTGATGGATGGAACTGGTAAGAGTGAAGGCTGACCTTGGGATGTGTCCACCAGGAGCAAAGATGCCATTTTGTAAGGTTTGTGCCTTAGCTGTAATTACCAAATTTGTGTAGCTGCCTCTGCTCTTTACTGCAGGCCGACCTGCCTGTGTTAGTGCTACAGAGGATAGTGAAATTTTCTGGCAAATTGATATAACAAGTAACCTCTCTGACCTGAAGTGCTCTAGGATTCTTTTTTAATATCCAAGACTAGTGTAGAAACAATTTCATCTGAAGGTGATGATCTCCATAACTTTTATATTCCAAAGAAAGGGAAGAGAGGAGAGAAGCCTGAAGAAGGGTTGAGAAACCAAAAGACAAACACAGGTAGGCTGTAAAACAACACTTCTACTGCCCAGTGATGAGCACAGTGGGAAGGACATGTTCCTTGCTGCATAATTGCTTATGGTGTCTTCCTAACAGCAGTGAATTCCCTTGCCCACTGTGTCAAGGTATGACCCATTCAAGAAAAAAATTAAATAAAATATCTTAACAGTGGAAATTTAGTGCCTGGATTGTATCTCATAATATTTTTGACAGTACTCAGCAATCAATTCAGCAAGTCATGTCTCAAAAGGCTTTTCTTTTGATAATAAACTT
>VZTT01036371.1:110993-122712 GCA_013400855.1 Buphagus erythrorhynchus | reverse complement strand
GAGTCTTGCTGATTTGTACATGATCTAGTAAAATTCATCCATGTATTTATTTAGGTCCAGTCATTAATGTTTCATATTTGTTATATTTTCATACAAGAGCCCCAAAATATCTTGCAGGAGCTACTTGTTTTGCAACATTTTTACATTTTTATTTAATCAACAATGCTGCAATTGGCAGTTATAAGAACAGGAAATAAGTTGCAGGGAAAACCAGTTTCAGGTTCAACATTATTGTTGCTAAACTTGTGCAATTTTCTTCCTCCTTTTAACCTGGACTTTGCATTAAATTATATATGGTTGTAAAGAGTGACTACCTTTCAGAGAAAGTCAGCTAAAGGATTTGACGGTGAAAGGCAAGTTCTACTTTTTACATTCGTGTTTGAATCACTTTCTGTAAGTCTTAAGATACCATTCAGTACTTTGACTATTTCCAGTGCTCTTTTCATTCCACTGATACCACAGAACTCCAGCAAGAAAAGAGAAATAATGGTTTAAAGTTTTGTGTGAAGGAGTATATGGAAAGATGTTAAATTTGTTAAAAGATTACTGAGATTAAGAGATCTGTATAAAGCTGGGATCTGTATAAAGCTGGCAATTTAATCTTTCATCTTCCATGAAGACTCTGTTTTATATTGCTGAGCTCTGAAAAGGATTCCCCCAAACCTTCAAACACCCTCAAATGTGCAAACTGGAAAAGCATTTGAGCCTGAGAGGGGCCTTTTGGGTTGGAGAGTCTGTCCTTTGGCACACAGTGGCTAAGGAGTAGAGCATTTGAAAATGGTGCTAAGGTAAGGCAGGGATAGAATTTGTTTCCAGTTTGATGCACCTTGCCAAGGTTCCTTTTGCTGGGTTTTCTAACCTGGCAAACCTGACAGAGGGCTGCTCACCACCTAAATTGACTCTTCTAGAATTCCATGGATGTGCACCCCACTGGAGCTTCAGTCCCACTGGGATCTGGGGATAAAGCACAACTCAGTAATTGTTGTGCTACAATCTGGGAATGACAGAGCAGGATAAAACTGCTGGGCTGTGGGAGCAGCTCCCAGCCCCGTCAGACAGGCTGGGAGAAGGGAAACTGCAAATATTTGGTGAAGAGGGAGAGGTGATATTGGGAGAAATCCTTGGCGATGAGACTTTTTAATTTTCTTTTATTAGTTCAATTTGCTGAAGCCAGAACCAGTCTCTGACCTGAGTGATGTCAGTTTTATGGATAAAGATGTGCTGACCACATACACATTCCCAGTTTATTTCAAATCTGATAATTTGGTACATTTTTTTTTTTCTGGGAAAGCAAGCACAGTAAAACCCACTAAATTTAAAGGAAATCTTTCAGAATAAGTTTGAGCTGTTAATTTTGTAGCTTGCTGCAAGATCGAAGTAGTCTTCAAAAAATGTTTGAATTCAAAAGTTGAAACAGGATCCACACCTGACTTTTTTACCTCTGCCTATTCTGCTGGCTGAAACAAATTAACTGTAGTTTTCTTTTGAAGGGGAATGTGAAAGATTGAAAAAAGCCAAGGAAATGAACTAACATTTGACTCAGAATCCTGGATTTTTATTTCACAATTTTGGCTCGTTGTTATGCTCTTTATATCTTCTCCTTATCTTGAGTTACACATAAAATAGTCTGATCTTTTGTAGTTGAAAACAGAAACCTTGACTTGTGTTTTGGGTTGGCTAATTCCATATGAAACTCTTTCTAAAGAAAAAATCAATTGAAATGACCAACAATTTTCACATAGAAGAGCTTAAATTGTAGAAATATTTTCCATCTCTCTCATATCTCCTGCCTTATAATTTTGTCTTGTGATGTTTGCAGTCTCTGATGTGGGTTTTTTCTATTAAAAACTTGCCTGGAAACTTGGAGCCTGGTAGAAATTTTTTCCCCCAGCTTCAGTTTGACAGTAAACTGGGGCTTGGAACAGTTAGTAATACAACTTCATTATAAAATCCTAAAAATGTCCTGTCTCATTTTCTGTCATTGCTGAGGAATTTTTTTGCCATTCCTTGGTATATAACACCACAAACATCGTTTGTAATTCTGGATTTTGAGGGAGGTTTCTCTCAGTTCCTGAACAATAAGAGTTCTGCTATCCTGAAAATATACTTACACTCTGCTTTTTCCATGCATATTGTTGTGTAAGTAATATTATATCATGTAGTAATTTAGTGTCTAAATTCTAAAAGCCATTAAAAGCTCTTTCAAAACTCGTGGAATTTTCACTGCTATGAAACAAAGCTCCTGAAAGCTCTGCTTGGTGATTTCCATTAGATATCCACTTCTTTTAGTACATGGTCGATGTGGTTAATGACTGATCTTTTAAAGCTTAAATGAATCTGACTGATCGCTGAACGAATAAGCAGCTTGCCTAAATTCCTATGTTTCAATCAGCTTTTGCTGCAGAGATGTCAGTGCCACATTGCCCTTCACGCTCACTTCTCCCTTTTAATTGTTCTCACAATGCCTTGTGCGTTGGGACAGGCATTGTAAATAGCGTTTAGGGTTTAAATTATCACCTGCAGTTCAATACAGGTGGGAATGTTGGGGTGAAACTGAAGTGAAGTAGTGCATAGGAATAAAGGGACTGTGTTAGCCAAATTTGTAACTAACCTTTTTTTCTGTGGCAGAACAGAGTGCCAGCATTTCTTGTCTCTCTGAAGGGACTGATTGTGGTCCCTTGTAGCCCCTTTGAGGACCTGGGTGCTCACAGCCTGCTGAACAGGGTCTGGAGATGGACATTGCTAGGACTATGATTTGACATTATTCAGAAAGATGGAATGTAAATGAATTTAAAAAAATAATTCCCAGCAGTTTTGGAAAGAAGACAAAAGTCCTTTTCGACTCCTTTCATTCTTTTCTTAAAGTGAATGTTCATATCAGCTGATTTTTCAGTGTCAATTAGATGCAGTCTAACGTGTGTTTTTAACATGTATTTAATTATTTTTAACCAGAAGTTGGTTGCAATGAATACTACCACAAGTATTGTGCTTTTTTGCTGACTTTCTCCAGCACTGTGGTGTGGATCTGTGAGGCTGCAGGGAGGTTAAAGAGTTTGCAACAGCACTGGATGAGAACTGCCAAAAAAGTCTCTGCTTAAAGTCTTTCTCTCCTGTCAGTTTCCAAATTTAATAATGATGGAATTTGGGACAGGACAAAGAGTTGCTATGTGCTGTGTATGTGTAAGAGATAAAGCACATATGCAATAATAAAACACTCTTTAGAATCTGATCTTTGGTCTCTTAACATGCTGAACATACTTTTTTTTAACCACAGTGATTTATAGTCTAGCATAACCATGCAGAATCACTTCATTCTATTTGAATAATGAAAAGAGAGCCATCAAGATGGCATGTCTGTAGGGAGCTTTCTGAGGCAATACTTTAAACAAATGACTTTTTAGATAAATTTATTATGAAGTGTGATGAGAGCCATTTTTCTTGGCAGGCACATCTTGCAAAATCAATGAGGTTTTTTGTGCTGTAGTGTTGAGGTGAGTTGTTTTTTTAATCTCTTACATAAGTAATGGCTGAGTCCATAGGAGCAATGGTTGGTGTTTGCTGGCACCATGGAAAGGGGATAAATGCTGTAATTGGCAGCTATAATCCTGTCTGATCCTGTCTGCTAAATATTTGTGGGCCAAACTTGCAACCTAGAACCACAATCGGTGGAAAGTTTATTAGTTGCTTTAAAAAATAATTTTTATAGGTATCCATGAGCACTCATTCTGTTTTGTTGTATAAAAATGTGGTTTTATGCAATTTTTTAAAAACCACAACAGAATTTGACTAACATTTATGCTGTCAAAGGAGTACTCAGCCTTTCTACTGGCAATTGGTTAAATTGTGTTATGAAAAGTTTACAAAACCACCCAGAAATCACCAATATTATTATTTGTGTAACATTAAAGATACCATTTTGATTTCTCTGGTATGTTTAGCATCCCTGAACCTCTTGTTTCAATATTAACATTTGATTACTAGTAAGAAGTAAACTTTGCTTTCTCAAATCTCTGGTTTTGTAATAAAAGTTGTTCTAGGAGCAAATATCTTACATTCAGGACAAGTATGTATTGAATGAAGATACCTCAGGCTGTTTCTTGGAGATCTCCATTTTGAGCTGTTTTTTCACTTTCAGAAAGTTATTTGAATGTGTTTTTCTGTCTTGAGGTGACCCCTTCTTGGCCATTTTTAAATATAATATCAAGAGTAGAATGTGTTTTAAAAGAGGCTGATATTTTTAAGAGGTGGAATTATGTCTATAAAATTCACTGGCCTTTATCTCTTTCAAAACTGCAAAAGTTTATATGTTCCAATCCAGATATCATTGCCTGAAATGTATTAACAAACATGAGAGTAAAAAGATCTTGTTTGCAACTCAGTACGCCTGCGTTAATTACCCAAAATAACCACTGAGTGTCCTTTAATGACTTTTTTTCTGTACCTTGAAAAGAGGATGTTTTCCACTTTTTGTGAAGAGCATTGAGATCTAAAACTCAAAATTTCCATGTAATTGTTATGGATTACTAATATTCCCCAGAGTTTTAAAAAAAAGGAGGTACAAAAGATGCTGGGAGAATGGACTTATTTCTAGAGCTGAGCTGACTCCTCTCTCAGCAATGGAAATGTGCACCTCAGGATTTGGGGGCTGCCAGCCTGGGTGCCCAGTGAGAGCAGCAGGGTGGCAGAGCTGCTGCTGGACACCAGAGAGCTCCTGCAGGTGGAACAGAGGGTGACTCTGCCCTGTTAAATGCTCCTCCATCCTCCTCACCCTGACAGATTTCACTCCATCCCTGAACGGAGCCTGCAAACAAATCCTGCATGATAAGAGGGAAAAACCTGTCAATTTTTGTGGCAAGATTGTTTACAATTCAGTTTAAAAAATTTCAAAACTGAATTTACCAAAAAAGAGCACTAAGAATTTTCTCCCTCTTTAAGGAATAAATCTTATATAAAATTTTAACTCAGTAACAGCTTTTATTGGGAAGTTCAGTAGCAAGTTGCAGTGAGGTTGGACTCACTGACCCTTAAATGAATGGATATTCTATTAGTCCCTGCATTTGAACGTTCTGTATCTTGTTGCATTAACTTAAAAGATATTCAGTCACGAGGAAAAAGTAACTGTGGTCAGTTTTCCTTTTTTTGAATTTCAGTTTTTCCTACAGTAAATGCAAAGCTATCTGTGTTTAATTCCTCCAAATGAGTTAATTGATTCCACAGACACCAAGTGTGTGACCTGACTTCTGGTTTACTGAGTTAGTGAATGTGGCAAGGAGATGGTGCTTTTATTTCTGTTTCATTTGGTGAGTGCATTTTGATCAGAGTTGTGAAAGATGTGAACTGGAGGTGTTAGGAAGGAAACCTGCCCTTCACCTTGGGCAGGTCCAGCATGAAATTGTGCAGGGGCTGTGCAAACACCACGGGCTGGGTAAGCACCTGTGCTCTGCAGGATGAGCCTGCCCTTCACTTGTGTGTCAGACTTCCTATTGAACTAATTCATAATTTGATTTTTGACATCTCAGTAATTACTGGCAGCAAAAGCTAGTATTTTAATGGCAGTAATATACTGCAAAGCACTTTTAATTTTGACAGAAACTTCAAATGACTTTGCCTCAGCTGCTTGCCTGTTCTTTGTAGGCACTTTTACAATCAACTGAGGACTTGTAGAGAAGCTTTTGGTAAAAGCTGTTTGCTCCCAGTGACTTCATTGGCTCCATCAGGCCTGGGTGTGATTTGAAGAGGTTGTTAATCCCTCCTGGAGCTGACATTTTTCAGGCCAAACATACACCAAGGAATGTGCACAGTCCGATTTCTGTTGGATCTCATTGCCTCTAAATCCTGATGACCCTTCAAAAGCTGCTGTGATGATCTGAAATGATGCCAAACAGAGACCTTGTCTCCCCAGAAAAATCAAAATATTTAACAGCAGCTTTTCTCCCATTCCTACAAGTGTTGTTGTTGCCCAAACCTCCCTCCCTGTGTGTTTGCTGCCAGCAAAGGGTCAGACAGCACAGGCAGAGGTGCTTGAAACACCTTGCCTGAAATACCAGCTCCTAGTTCTGATGAGATCTTTGTCAGGCACAATGCAGAACTCAAAGGAGCACTTTCCTTGGTGCTGCCTGTAGACATCACAACCTCCTGGCTTGTAATTTCAGTGACAATTTGGAGCTTTTCAGTGCTTTTGTAGCCAAAAATAAAAAAATTTCTGCTCCATAAAGACAGATTTTTTTCTGGACTAGCAAAGTGCTTCCGAAGAGGCTGGAGCTGCTGTCTGTTCAGATCTGTACAGAAAACTTGGTTAAGGAAAAAGGAAAAATTAACTTCTGAGTTAATAGAAGTATTTCTGTGGGTTTGACAGGTGAGCACAGAGTTTAAAAGAAGAGCTGAAATTTAGGAATTTCAATTTAGGAATTGAAAGGAGTTGAGGATTTTCTCATGCCAAACACATGTTTTGTCTGTTGTACTTATTTTAGACCGGTTAATTTTCTGGTTTGTTTTGTTTGTTGTTTTTGTTTGGGTTTTGTTTGGTTTCATTGTTATTGTGGTGTGGGGTTTTTTTTGTTGGTTGAGGTTTTGTTTTTTTTTTTTGTAGAGGTTCAGTTGTGATTTTGGAAAAGAGTTTCTAAATAGTTCTTTAGAATGGGGCTGGTGGCTTGCCTGTGTTCCTCCAGTATGTTGATACTGCTCATTACATTGCAGCATCACTAAGTCCTTTATAGTGCTTGTCATTCTGTAAAAGATTAAGTTAAAAACATGACTACCAACTCAGATCCAGCAATATATGCAGTTCAGATTTCTGCAGAATGTTTCTTATGCATTCAGGATGTATTTCAGCCACAATATGCCCAAGGTGAGGCTGACAGCAGATTAACATTTGTGGTTTTGATTGTGTAAAGCAGGGATTACATCTACATGTGTTTGCTGCTCAGGTAGCTGATGGAAGGAGGTTGATGTTCTGAAGCCACAGGATTATGTCTGGTTAATGTTCGATCCTTTAGCAAAATGCCTGCTCAGACCCCCATTCTTCTTGGTTCAAAAATGTCAGTATTATTTGGGTGGTGTTAAACAGCATAAGGAAAAGCAGTGGAAAGAATTCTGCTTGTTGGAGCTTCCAGCTAAGCCACTGTTTGGCAGTTGCTCTAAAGTAGTTGTATGTAGCAGTTGCTCACATACAAATATCTCTGATTAGGGTGGAGGGGGTGTTGTGAGGTTCTCCTGGCCCTCCTTTGCTTTGGGGCTTCACCTCTTTTGTGGAGAAAAGGTGAAATCAAGAAGAGGGGAAAAATAGGACACTGTGAATATAGTTGAAAATGCAATTGCTGTGAAGTTGAAGAGAAATGGAAGCTGGGATACTTTTTATTTCAGCATCAGGGCTCTGCCCTGTAGATGCTCAGGAAGGAGCACAGGGATGGCTCTCCTTGGTCGCTGTTTCCCTGTGGGCACTTGGAAGCTCTTCAGAAATAACTTGCTGGTTCCAGCTGTAGGGGATTTGGAGCAGCTCCTGGTTACCAGTGTCTGGGAGCTTCAGGAGACACCTTCCCTGTGATGGGATGAGGGGAGGGTGCCAAGGGGAGGAGCAGCTTTGCTTAACTAGAAAAGCCTGACACAGGAGCTGCACCACAACAAGGTGTCTAAAGGCCAGCACCAGGTCATGAGGAGTTCCTGAACAATGCCAGCCTGGTCTGGTTTTAATCCTCTGGGGACTGATAATCAGCCTTGGTGCCACCACCCATCCTTCTGTGAATATACAGTTGTGTACTCAGCCAGCAGAAGTGGTTTTGCTTTCTTGTTCCTAAAGATTTGCAGCTAAGCAAAAAAGCCATGCAAGAGGACCTGAACCATCCCACCTGTAAGATAACTGGCAGTGCTGACAGCTGCCAAGTAACACAAACACACAGATTCCAGTGGGAGGTTCTGTCAAAAACTGATTTTTACAGAAAGCAGAGTCCCTAGTCAGTATTTAATCTGGCCATGTTATTGCTATGACGTGTGGCAAGAAGGTTACCTCAATTGGAAAATGTAATCTGTCTTTTACTATCAAGTAAATAGAATGTGCTCTGAATTATAAGAAGCCTAAATTCAGTTTTAACCACTGGCCAAAGAGCCACCTGTGACTCTGTGAATGGGTCTCAGGCAGGCCAAGGTGTTCATGCACAGAGCTTTGATTCAGGAACTTCTGAATGGGATTTGGTTTTTAACCAACCCCATGTCCTGCAGGGAGATCTTGATTCTCTGTTTTATTCAGGAAGCTACACTGAAACTTTTGTGAAATGAAAGAGAAGAAATATAAAGTGAGGTTCAGGAATATATTAATTGAACAAAAGCTTTAGTTCATGGAATCCTAATGTCAGTAAAGCCATGTGAGGTGCAGGCTGAGACAATTTGCTCTAAGGTGTTTTCCTATTGCATGGGTGTGACTTTAAACCCTGGTGTGCTTGGAACTCCATGAGATTGTTTGTTGCTATGAATTACTAAATGTATAAGGATGCTTGAACAGCATCTGTATGTGGGAGTGAAAATGAGCTATTAAAAACATTGAAAATATGAATGTCTGAAATTAGAATTAGTCACGCTCTTTTCGGTTAGATTTGCAAGTCTCCCACTCAGAGGACTGTTAAATACTTTTAATTCTTTATTTGTCCTTTAAATTATGTCTGTTTCAATGTAATTTTTTAAGTCTTCATTATTCATTAATAATTTTGTTAGGCATTAACATATTTTAGGTGTTGGAGTGTTTGAATTGATTTAATACTTGCTTCCTTTACAGCTGTTGGTTCAGATGCCTGGCAGCTCTGCAGGTTTGTTGGTTTTGGCTTCTCAGGTCAGCAGTTTCAGTGATGTGAAGATGATGTGTACTCAGCAACTTGAAGAAGAGATTCACTATTAGTGTCCTCATTTGGATGGCCAGAAATCCCAGTAACTTTATAAATGTAGGCTCAAATATCTTAGGGTGGTATTTGCCTTATTTGAATTTAAAGAGATTAACACTATGCAAGCATTTCAGAAGCTTATTCTAGGAAACTCAAGGAAGCCTGGTATGTTAATATAGGCATATTCTGAGGTTTTTACCTGTTTTTTTTCTTTATACCTTATAGGACTCTGAGTGGAAAAAGCTGAAAACCCCAATACTCACCCCTTTGCAGCAGATCCCATGGAATGGGGTGTGGCAGGGAAGTGCCATGGTAACTGAGGGTGCTATATTTGGGCTTTAGTTTACCTCAATATGAACAGCAGATGGAAAGTTTGTTTGGTGGTCTCATTTCCTACCCTTTAGAACCCAGAAATGTGAGGTGACACAGAACACAGGATTGCAATGCCTTTGCTGCTCTACACATGAAGAGTTGGTCCCTGAAAACCAGGGTTGTCCTTTGGAGCACTTTTCCCCTCTTTCCAGATCCTGTGCAGCAGCTGCACTGTCTGTGCTGTGCAGTTCATGATGCCCTTCCTGTCTGCAGGGAGTTTAGCACCTGGCACAAGCACAGGACATTTGCTTTGTGACCTTCCAGCTGGGAAAATACCAGGAAGGTCTTTTCCATGGGAAACTCCCTGACTGGAATATGTAAGAAAAGTGGAAGTTGAGTGGGAAGCATCCAATCTTTTCTCAGAAATGGTAAACAGAGCCATCACACAGGCTGTGAAGGCAGGGCAATAGATCCTGTTAGCAGTGATTTCACAAAAACTGCTGGGCTTCTCTTTCTACCTCTACAAGAACTTTTTAAATGCCAGGGTAGGAAGAGAAGTCTCTTTACCAAGGTTTCATTTTGCATGCTTTAATGCAGCTCTGTGTACACTGATGTATGACCATAAATTAAAATGCAGTCCTTGCCCAAATGTGCAGAGGGGCATTGCAACGCAGTACTTGTTACTTTGCTGATTTAAAATTCAGCCAATATTGGTAAGACTTCATTTTTAAGACAAGACAGTGCTGCTTTCAGAAGAAAATAGCCACTCTTGGAGCAGAGTTTGAAACACTTTATAAATTAGATGAGCAAACCAGGGCCCATCAGAACTCTTTTAAACTACTGAGAAACTTGTGAAGTCAATAAACCAGCACAGCTTGCATAGGAACAGCTCAGGTGTGAGCTCAGCTCAGAACAGGTGACTGCCATTCTCTCCTGCAGGTAGGGAGACAGAAAGAAGCACAGCGAGGAGAACCAGATAAATTGGAAGGAAAGATTAAATCAATAATAGGGGACAAACTTTAACAAAGTGATTATCTAGATAAAAAGCTGGTCTCAAAAGACCCGAGGCTTGACACATGAAAAATTAATGGCAGAAAGCAGTAGCAAATAGTTTTCTAGGAGTGATGTTGTATTGGAGGGAGGATGGATAACATATTTACCAAACATTTAATTAGGTTATGTCCAACAGCATTATGAAGTAGGTGAATTTGTGGATGGATTCATCTGGTTAGGGATTTTGTAAATAAAGAAGAACAAATTCAGCTGAAAGAAAACAGAATGATTAGGTAGGAAGGTTTCATAATCTGTAAAAAAATAGTTAGAATAATGAAAATAAACCTCATTACTAATGCTCATTTTCTACACCGATATTTATACTTTCCAAGCAATATAAAAAACCACTTAAATTTGCAGTGCAATACCTTGTCAAAAGAACCCAAATTCTTTTTAATCTTGGAGAAATAGGAAGCTGTATCTAACAGCTGCTTTATTTTCTTCTATTTGTTTTTTTGTGCAAGTTAACATAAACCAGAGTCATTTATCTGATTATATCTATGGCCTTGAATTTGTTTCTGTGTGGTACTATATATCTCTTTTTTATAGGGTCAATTGAACTTTCAGTGTTTTACATCCTTTTGTCAGTTCTCCAGTCTTCAGAGACTGAGGAAAACTTTGTGAAAACGGTTTCACATTGAACTTGCAGACCTTAATAATAAATATTTTGGGTTGGTATTACCTGAAACTACCAGTTAGATCATACCAGCAGCCAGCTGGTTTTTGTGCAGTGGAGCTGTATTTAAGCTCACTGAATTTAAGGCTGCAAGGAGCTGCTGAGTGTTTGTACCACTGCAACCTACAGTTTTCACTGCAGTGCAAGTGTGTTAATTGTTTTACATAGTGTAAGGAATAAAATGTTTCTCGGATACAGTGCAGCTGCTGGAGAAGGTATTAAAAAAAAAAGTTAATGTTCCTACTTTTGGTGAAACAAAGCAGATCAATCCCTACTGGGACTGATAGGCTGCTTTATATAGTGGCACCTGCTAAGTCAGAAATTGGGGCTGTGGGAGTGAATTAAGCAATAAACAACTCTACACATGTGACATTCAATTTTTGGATTGCTGTGGAAAATAATGTAGAAGCTGCTCATAAGTGCACTGATTCTGCTTGCTGGCTTGTGCAGTGACCTACTTCACAGCAACACTGGTATATAAAGTTTCTGGAACTCATCCTGCATAGCACACAAACCAAAGCAGATGCTTTTTTTTCTCTTAGCTACTCTAGAGAAAAGTAGACCCCTTTAGCTGATATGCAGTAACTGCTGGGTTAAATCTAGATTATTTTATATAATATGTATAAGTCATTGAACTTGTGTGTAGTATCTCAACATACAGAACAAACACATTCTCCTTCACTTGCAGTAATTGAAGAAATTTGCAGCCTTGGGTCTATTTCTGCCATCTTCTAAGGTGTTTGACATTTTGAATTTACTTGCTGGTTATAGAATGTTTTTTCCCCCTGTGCTGCCCCCCTTAGTCACATGT
>VZTT01036371.1:0-110974 GCA_013400855.1 Buphagus erythrorhynchus | reverse complement strand
CAGCTGTCGTAGAGACAAAATTCCAGCCAGGGATGGACAAAGCAAAAATGAAGTGGAGAAGAGTCTTGAGTCACAAGAGAAAGTTCACTTCAGTAAACAACTGAGCAAGCAACATAAAACCATTTTCTTATACAAGTGCACATGCCTCTATTTTTGTCTGTGCCAAAAATCACTGCTGGGTCTTGGTCCCAAATTGTTGCTGGGATACTGATTTCTGGAATTGGCCAATGTGCTGTTAACATCTGCATGAGAACCACAGCACCACCAGGCTTCAGGGGGCTGCAGTGCTCCAGGATCTGCCTCTGCTTTCATCAGGGTCTGAGCTATGTCTGTGCTGGGTCACTGGGATGTTTCTGAGTTCCATAGAGATCCCTGTTTTCTATGGTACTGAGTGAAGTATGCAGAGTTTTTGTTCTTTGAACCGCTGCTGGAATTTTGGAGCTCAGATTAAAGCTTTTAATATCTCCCAAGATACAAAGCTCCTGTTCATGCTATTGAAAAAATCTTCTTTTAACAGCAGCTGTTAGTAACAGGCATCACTTCTCTGCAGTACCTCAAAGCACATTAGCAAGTAATTAGAAAAATTGTTGCAGGATTCAAAAAAGAAAAGGCTACTGGTATAGTAGTTGGAGATGTGTCACAATAGAAAATCTCTTTGTCCACCTGCTCAAGTGTGACAAGAAAATGTATTTTAAATAATATGTACTGTGGCAGCACTGGATGGCAAACTGTTTGAAAACACATTAATGGTCTCTTGGATGTGACATATTTAGCAGGAATTAATAATAATAAAGACTTGTATTTAACGATTTTTCAACACCCCATAAGGTGGCTGAATCAAGCAAGAAAACTCCTTAGAAGATAAAAAGATAAGTTTTCTTTCAGTTTCGAATGAGCTTTTTCCTTTGTTGTCCTGTTCTACCTTTTGTTATCCATTATTGCTGCCTTCCTGAACATGAGAGGAGCAGTGAAATCTGTCAGCAATATCAGAAGGGAGGCACAATGCAGCTATCACCAGCCAGCACATCCATCACCGTTTGTCTTCAGTGTTGTGACTGAACAAAACTTGTTCTCTCTCTCTCCAGTCCTGCTAAAAATTTTAACACTATTTTACCTTGTAGCTAACTGATCAGTGTCCCATATCTCATTTAATAAGTTAACCATTCTGACCAATTAAACTGCAGTAGTATTTTGCACTGTGTGGAAAATTCTTATGAATATTCTTTGGTGTTTATAACATTAGTCATGAGTTGATTCGATACTAGAAGAAATGTAGTCTGTGATGCTCAGCTGTGGCAGGAGCCACATCTGTAGCTGTTAAAACGGAATGTGTATTGCTACAAAATCATTTTGTTTCAGGAGGCTCACATGCAGAAATGCAGAGTTCTAGCTGCAGCAGACAAAAGTTAACTTCTTGTGACCCACAGCCCTTTTAGAAGGGGAGATCTGGCAGTGAAATATTTAATAAGTTTGAGCAGCAGTAGGTCAGAATATTCAGACAGAATACAATCAGAGAATTAATTGTGTTAATCTAATCTGTTCTTACACCTCAGCTCCCTGTGATACTGGTACCCCAGTAGCTTCTATTGCTGCCTATCTTTGGCAGAGAAAGCACATCCACTTGAAAGAAAATCTGCTGTAATTCCTTCTTCATTTTAGTCTCTTTACATTGCCTCGGACTTTATTGCCATCTCTCTTCACTAGATGGATCAGTGGAGTGTATCCTCGCTGCTGTTTCTTGGTTTATGCTTCCCTTGCAGTGTTCTCATGTGGACAATCACAGCTGGATGTGGGCTGGAGTTTCAAACCTGTTGCACATTCTTTGCAGCTCCCTGCAAGTTTACCTGTGTAGCTGAATTCACACTGCCCTGGCAGATGGCAATATCTGTCACATACTCAGTTACAGAAATAGGTGTGGGGGGAAATAATAGGATGCTGGTGTAAATTTCCAGGAGACTAAATCTTGAAGGAAGCACTCCAGGAGCAGATATGCAACACTTACTGCATTGGAAAAAGAAATATAATTCTCAAACTCTCTATTTATAAACTTATTTATCTAAGTCTGTATTTTGCTAGGAAATAGTTCTAGGAAGTAAAAATAACTTTGGCATATTAGATTGAAGGGCAGCAGTCCTATAAGGAAGTTTTTTCTGGAGCAGAAGTTTGCTGGTGTTTGTGGCTTTGGGTTGGGCAAGAAGCACAAGTGGAGGAGATCCCCTCCTCAGCAGTCAAGGTCATGAGGGGAATTGTGAAACTACAACATGTGAGAGAATGATGTCCTGGGAGCTCAGAGGAAGGCCCCTGAGGGATTTGAGGGGAATTTCAAGGCATCCCATTAGTTAATAAATTAATCCCATTGTTAATGACAGCCAGCATGCCCACCCTGCCCTGTGGACAACCTCCCTGCCCTGCGTGGGTGGATCTGGTAAAGAGCATCTCATTCCCTGTGGAGTCAGTGTTGGAGGAGGGAATCACTGCTGGAGACGGGCCAAGGTCTGGCTCCAAGTGTTTATGCATCTTCTCAGCTTTCATTGTTTCTCTGGTGATTGCTTCCGTATATACAAAATCTGACAAATAATTGTAGTTTGAAGGGCGTGCTTAATGGAGGGCCATAAAAGTGATTCACAGGCAACTGTAAACTGAACTATTACACTAAAGGATAAAAAGCTTCCTTAATGAGCTGTACAAGACAGTTATCGATGTATTTATGAAAACATTTCCAAGTACATGTTACCAGGGGAGTTAAAAGATAAATATTTAAAGATCGGCTGACAGTTTTCACATGTAGCAAAACTCCAGCTCCTCTATTAGGCAGAAAATTTATAAAAAGTATATATTTACATGATTTGTAACAAAAAAAGAAACAAAACCTGCATTAAACCCTGATGTTTTTCTCTGTAATTGTGTTTTTCTATTCAGATGAAGAGATGAAGCATGAAGAAAATGGGCGGATGAGAGTCAGAATATTAATAAGGTAAACCAACACTTTTTTCCATCCAAATAATTTATTAGCATCATGCCACAGAACTGTATTTAAGGGGATGGAACCTAACAACAGTTCAGAGTTTGATTAAGTTTCTTTTCATCCTATCATTGCTGTACACAATTAGGTTATTCAAGTGTGATCCTTTAGTGTTCACAATATGATTCATAGCCTTGTTCTTCATATCTCAAAGAGAGAAAAATTGGTCTGTGGATGTGAATCTGATTAATACATGGATCAATGCATGCCCTTTTAATGTTTATTAGTTTGGATAAATTATTATCTCATTGTGTTACTTGCTCTTTTTAGATGTGCTGTGTTATTCTCTGAGCAAAATTTTAGAAGCAGTTTTAAGCATTTGGGGCTGACACTTGATTTGGCACTACCTTGTCAGTTGAGATAACTTTTATTCTTGAATGGATTAATAATCGATAGGTGTTAAACTATGATTTTCCTTAGGATTATAGCTGCTGTGTTGTGCAGCTCTGACATAAAGAATGAAGATCTGGCTGATGCTTTCAAGTCAACTTTAAAGGTTTTTTAGATGCCCCTATTTCTTAGGTTTATTACACCACAGGGTTTGTAGATGGAGGCCATTCCAGTGGCTGTGACTCCTTGAAAAGAAGGGGTGAATGAGGAGAGCAGGTGACAAGGTAGCTAATCTATGCAAAACATTGTCACCAGCCTTAATCATGCTCAGGGGAAAGCTACTGGCAGTGCTAAGGTGTAGTAGTAAGAGTGTTTCAGTCATGGGGGTCTCTTCTACAGCATCAAGAAGGTGGAGGTGAAGCTGAATTTAGCCCCAGCTGATGATGCCCACCACATTATCACTTATAGAAACACCAGGAGATAATTTGGCTAAAAGCATTGATTAGCTCCACAGATGTCACGAAATCATTTAGTAGCCTCCACTAGGACTTATGAATCTTTCAAAGTGTAGTGCATGTAATAGATTTTAAACTTTTTCTAATGGGTCACTAGGATTTGTTTTTTTCTTTTTTTTCCCTTGACATTCATTATATTCATGTATTTGATCGCTTTAAATTTTGCTTTTGTGAGTGACTCTTCTATTCCACTTGCTCTTTTAGGATGCAGTTGTTCTATCCATGAGAATCACTGGCCTTAGAATAAAAGGTGATTTGTATATTAGGTATTCTGTGGAAAACTAGTGATGATTGGTTTGTTTCTACATGACAGTGTGATGGAAGGAGAGTAGAATCAGAATTCTAAACAATTAGTGGAAGTGATGGAAGCACAGGAACATGCTCAAGCCTCAGGAAGATTTTCAGTCTGGCTCTGCACACCACGTGTCTGACTCTTTGGATGGAACAGCCTGTGTTAATTATGTCTTTAATCTCTCTTGCACCAAATTAGCAGTGGTTGAGAGAAAGAAACCCATTGATCAAAGGCAGAGTTTTCAAGCATAATAATAATTTGTAAACCCAGTACTTCTACAACAGCAGATGCAACATCTCCATTGCAAGCAGATTGTTGTGCACTTCAGAGCACAAGTAAGGCTTCATTTCAGTGGCTATTGTGAACACACTTATGGATTTGATTTCCTGGTACATATGCACAATTAAAACTTGAAGATTTTGATTAAAATGCAGTTTATGGATTATGCACTTCAACCTGGGCAATCTTCCCTCATGCCTCTGTTTTTATGACACATCTGCTCTGCACTAGGAAACTCCTGCTGCAGCCTTTGCTCAGCTGAGGTGCCTGTTGAGATCAGCTGGTGGAGCTGCCTCTGCTTCCATCTGGAGAACTGAGGCATTTTACATGCAGGGAGGCTCACAGCAACAAGTCTGCAGGTAAGAAGGGAAGAATTCCTGAATGACTCCCCGAGGTTGCCAAATTGTGTTACATCCCTGTTGTTCACTGCTTTCCCTGGTGCCTTTGCACATTGTTATTGTCAGGGCATGGAGGACCCTGTGCTTCAGATGCCTGGATAATATTGGACCCTTTTCTGTATCGATTTAAAAAAATACAGTGTGTGCATTTTTTAGCAGTTTCAGGCACATCTTAACTCAAAGTTTGCCCCGTAGGAATGAGTTTGTTACCCTGCAGCTACTCAAAATATCCTACACAACTGTCTTTGTCCCACCAAGGTAATCCTTGTTTCCTTCCTGCAGGCTGGAGCAATGTGCTGCTCACAGGGGCAGAACTTTTACTGATGCCTTGGGTTCTAGCTTTTATATTTTTCAGAATCTCTGCTGCTTAGTGTTTAACTCTGAAACTTTATATTAGGTGTCAGTAAGTTCTCTTCACAGGGTAGTCAGACAAAACAATCCCTTTCTAGCTAGAGAATCAAGGACAACTGGTACCCAGAAAGCAGGAACAATGGCAAGGGAAAGGGGACAAGCCAGGGGGCTGGGACTTCATAGCCTGGGGCTGTGGTTGGATAATTGACCCCAATATGTAGATGAACCAAAACTTATGAAAGTGTAAAAACTCGTGACCAAGATCCATCTCGGATTTGATTTGGATGTAGCCCTGGCTGGGCTCTTGCACTGCCCAAGATGTATCCTTTCAATAAATACCTGTTTTATTCCTTTTGCTCTGTCTAGCCTCTGTTCCAGATCAGCCTTTCCAGGCAACAGTTCAATGCTGAAAGTCCAGTTTCTTATACCTGCACAGAGTGTTCCTTTCCCTGAGCAGCCTTAGCTGAGGATACAGAACCACTGAGATGCACTGAGGTTTTTGTGGTGCCCAAATTACCCAGAGGAGCTGTTCTGTTACAGAGAGCACACGCAGACAGGCAGATTCCATCTTCCCTCTAGCAGAGCAGTTACCCTGGCAACTATTGCATGGCATGAGATTTTCCTGGCTAGGAACAAATATAGGAGATAAATCTGACATGTGCTACGTCACACTCCGTGAATTCCTTAGCTGGAAGCACGTGGTGGCAGGAGATCTGACATCTTCTGCAGTGTGATGGGGTGAGTTCATGGCAACAACAGTGCTGTGCTCAGTTTAGGTTCATTGGTGTGCTCCCTAAAACCAGTCTGTGTGGTATTAAATGCATAAACAGCATTTTTCCTGGAGGAGTTCAATGAGGGTGATAGTAAGTTTAACCCTCTTGCCTACACCCCTTTAGTCAAAGATGCCTTACTGAACTTTATTAGTAGAATAATAAGGCTTTACAGTTCCTGGAGAATCCTCTTAAAACTTGGATGGTGGCATTGGATTTGCTCAAGCTGCGGGCTTTTTTTATGACCACACATAAACAGAAGAGCGTGTGCTCATTGTGAGTTTTCAAAACACCCTGAATAGTGTGCAGTAATATCTTGCACTTTTTTCCCCTCCAGCTCCTCTCCAGTCTGGGGCAGCTGTAAGTCCCAGGAGCATGAATGGTGGTTTGAGGTGAGGAAAGACTTGATTAGTGCTGACAGATGGCACAACCACCGCTCTCAGGACCTGACCACCTCTGAAGTGCTTTGTTGGGTGTGCCTGCTCCTGACCACTGCCTCTCATGCTCCATGGCATAACAAATCTCCCTTCCTGAGAGCCTCAGTATTCACACTTCTGTTGTTTGAGTGCTGATTTTACAGAACATCAGTAGAGCTTGTTGACAGAAGTGATCAGTGAGACCTGAGTAGAAGAATCATTAAATAGATCAATTCTGCAATAATATGAAGGGCTTTTTTTTTCTGATGTAGATATATTTTTTAGCAGCAGAAAGCTCAAAGAATGAATATTTACCAGTATCAGTTTTGCTAAATCATTCCTCAAGTGCAAGGGTTTGGATGCAGGTGTTTCCTTGAGTTCCAGGTGCTCTGTGGTCCTTAGAGCTATTAATCGTTGTAAATTCCTGATACAGATTTCAGACAGCCATGGACATGGCAAAGCTTTTTCTTTCTTTATATCTTCCATCCTTTTAATATTCTAATCACCTTCTTTGTCTTCCTGGCACCTTGATTAATGTCATCCTAATTATTCTGCGTGGATTCCTACCACATTTGACATTTGTTATCAGTATTGGTAGTTCCATTGTTTTCAGCAGATGCAGAGTTCACCTAGAAAAGGCTGCAGAGAGAAGTCATTGTCTAACAGAGCCAGATTCACACTTAGGTTTATACCAGTCAGATCAGGACAGCTGGGCAGCAATGGAGTTTTACCAAGAAATTTGGAAGGTTCAGGCTAAGTTTTCTATTTTTCTACTTTTTCAAAGTAGAAAAATCTCTACATCTTCTATGGGAAGTTAGAGCTAGGAGAGGGATTCTTCTCAGGAGTGGGGTTGCCTGTATAAGGAATGCTGATGAGAATAGGACAAGGAATGCTGATGTTGGGTGGTTCTTGGTTGGTTAGGTTTTTTTAACAGAAGTTTGAAAATGGTTCCCCAAAGAACAAGAAGACTCAAAAGGTATTTATTTTGCTTTGTAGCTATTTTTAAATTAATGTATTTTTCTTCAAGGGGAGTCTAATTCAGGAAAAGATAACACAAGTGATTTTGCATTTTTCATTTAATGAGCACATCTTCTCATGCTTTTAAAGTGATGTTGGCTTTGTTCTCCTTAGGAGTCACATCCAGAAGCAGCAGCAAGGTGTGGTCCCCTGGTGATGTGAAATTTTCAATCTGTCTTTCTTGTACTGGCATAAGCTGCTCTACCCCAGCTTGGTTAATCCCTGATGAAGAATCCTCAAGCTGCTGCTAGAATGGGAGGAAGAAGTTGTTGGGTTGGGTGGATGTTTTCTGAAGCATGTGACATCACTGGCTAGCTTATATGCTGATTTCATAATAAAACACTGAAGGTAAGACCAGAAAGTACCTTCTGCATGGCTGCCTGTGCTTCTGCTTTCTTCAAGGAAAGACTGAGACAAGACTATAGACGAATGAAAGGCACTGAGGGAAGGCTTCTGGTTGTGTAAATTCATTGTTACTAAACAAGGCAAACATGTCAGATGCTTTGCAGAGCATCCCTGGATGTGGATGGGGTTGCTCAAATGCATCACAGGATCAGGGCTGTTGCTTCCTGCTGTAATGAACAGACTGAAAGCTTCAAAAGGAGATTTCTGGCTGTGCTGTGCTGTGTGTGCTCACAAGGCCTGTCAGTCTGTCACTCCCATTTGATGTAGAATGATGAAAGCAGAAGCAAAATCAAACTCAGTGAAGTGAGCTTGATTTGATGGGATTATAACTCCCAGTGCTCTGGGGAAGGAGTGATGGTGCCCATGGTATGATACAGCACTGTCAGATGTCACATGGCAATGGGCAGGGGCCTCAGCACTGCCTGTAAATATGGGCAAGAGCATTGCAACTGGAGCCTAACTCTGAGCTTGCTGCCTTTGGAGCTTCTTGGATTTATGGTTTGGTCCACCACTGAGTTGTTGCTGAACACCTACATTGCTGCTTTCCCAAGGGTTAGGATATCTGCAACTCTGTTTTAGCACTGTATGGCTTTTCTCATAGGTTCAGCTCAATCTTTGGATAAGCAGGTTGTTTCCTATGTGTACATCTAGGTTTTTGTGGAATTGGAGACTCTCCAGGCTCACACCATGAAACAATTATTGAAAAGACAAACAATCACATTTTCCCATCTTCCAACACAAGAGTATTACAAGTTAACAGTAATTTATTCTGTTCTGCCTAGGTCTGTGAGCAACTACACAAAGTTGCTAGCATGAACATATTAAAATGAAGTATATCATCTTTTAAAAATCTATCCTTTATTCCTAGTAAAATACAAACTTCATCCCAGAAATCTCATTCAGTTTTCCAGCTGTCAGTGGAAGGACCTTTGTGCCACAAGGTTTTTTTCCCACCTATATTGATTTTATCAGGTATGTTCCCACCTCTGAACACTTCTTATTCCTAAAATGCCAGGCTAAAAGTGCTCCTGCTCCATCACTTTGCACACAGGCACTGAGTCTGTGTGCTGTCATACTGAAGGGAGCAATATGCTCTGCTGTGGATCTGTGAAAGTGCTGCGAATGTGTTTGGCAGATAACATCCACTCAATTATACAGAGCATCCTCCACAATTCCTACAGAGAGAACAACAGAACTGACAGCCAGAAATACAGTCAGGAAATAGCACAAGGCATTTGCTCTGTAGAGTGGGATTTTAGTCCTGTGCACTGAAGAACAATGATAAACAACATGCTTGCTGCTGTATTAATAGGTTTTATTTCACTACAGCAGTTACATCACATTTTTCAGCTTGTCATCCTTTTTCTGTACTAATCCCTGCTGTAAGCTTTTGTTCACATCTTCCTCATGCTCTGTCCTTTCTGATAAATTTACCAGGAAATGAAACAGGATAGAAATGCTGGGGTGGTACTAACAAGACAATACAGACTATTTCAGTGAGGAGGAATGATGTGATTCTTGTCTTATTTGATGTCTAGATGTTGAAATCCTAGCAACCACCTTGTGTGTAAAATTTCAAGCTTTTCATAAAATTTGTTAGGGTGTTTTCTGTTTTTTAGTCTGAATTTGTGTGTTGTTTGTAGATTATATGCTTCTGTGATCTTTATTTTTAACATATAGTTCATACTTAACCAGCATTTGAAAGCTAACAACCAGATTTAGCTCTACAGATGAGTGAACCCAATTCTGCAGGCACAATCTTTCTTCCTTTAATTTAGAATCATTTTCCCAGTACTTTGAACTATTAATTCTGCTCTCAGTGCCTTTACATGGACAGTGTTGAAAATGTGTGAGTCTGGTCTTCTCTTGCAAGGCTGAATGAAGTTAAGTCATTTTAACTTACATCTTTTGATGATCTAAGATTGTTATTAATGATGGGAGACTGAGCAATTCTTTACAATGTAGCCCTCTCCTATATGTCTTGTTTTCTAGACTAAAATCAGAATATGTCAGAAACTTCCCTTACAGGCAGATCTCCAGCAGCACATGCAGTGTTGATGCTGCAATGCCTGGCTGCTTTAATTTCTACACACAAACAGAAATCTGTAAAGTGAAACTGCATTTGTTAAAACATCTGATATTCAAATGGAGGACTATTGAAGCAAAACATTGCGGAAAAGAAGCTCAGGAAAACTTTTGTTTCTCCCAGAGCAATGATTTTTTTTCTTTGCATTTGGTTATAAAACAGCTGGGTTTTAGGACAGCTTGCTTTCTTAAAAATGACACAGCTACCAGGAACATTTTTTTATTTAAAAGACTGCAATTATTTACTTAGTCTTTATATGTATTAGTTATTTTGGTGGCTTTCTTAGCCTGCTCTGTATTGTAGGTTTTAGTCATAGTTCAATTTTGTGGAAATAAAAAAGATTTCTCTACCATAAAAATACAGTATTACCTCAGACAACTGGGTTAATTTTCACTTTGGCACAAGCATAATTCCTGAACAAGCACTTAATAAATTCAAAAATAACTGAACATGAAGGCTTAATATTTGGTTTTCAAACAGGTGCTTGAATGCTGAAGCATTCAAATAAAGTGAACACAGAACTTTAGTAGTAGTGTGTGATCAATTCCTGTCGTCAATGTTTTCTTGGGTTTTTTTTCACTTTACCATAGTTATAACTGGCAGTGATTTCCATTTCACACTTTTGCTTTAAGAAAGACTTTTAAAACAGCAAGTGTCTGTTCCATGGGGACCTTTTCCCTATGTTTATACTTGCCCTTTAAGTGTATAAAGTGGTCTGATGTAAATGACAGCTTTTGGACTTTGCCCCAAATAACCAGCAGAATAAGCTATTTTAGTTTTCTTCCTGCAGTTGCCATATGAGTTAGACCTCCATATTTTCTTTACACTAGATTTCTTGGATTTCACTTCTTGGTGAAGCTGTATTTCTGTGTGTTTTTGGAGGAACAGATTGTTTTTCTTCAAATCATCATTGTTTTTTTGTGTAAAAAGGAAAAGATATTTTAAAATTTAAATTAATTTTAGCTGAAGACCTCTAAATTACTTGAAAAAATGGCATGCTAAGGAGTTATTGTAATTAAATGAGGCCCTGATCCAGTAGGAATTATTGTGTGGGTACTTTGCTTTATGGAGATACAATTTACATCAGTGAAACTTTTGTGAATTGAAGCACATGGAATTTTGGACTTTTGGACACTTTTTAGGTACTGCACTGAGGTAAGTGAATTCAATAAACATATTAATGTTAGTGGAGAGGATTCTGTACCCCTGTCCCTAACGCTGGGCTGGGTGTGCTGCAGGGATGCACACACATACATCAGTTTGGAATGCTCAGGGGCTGTGAGCAGCCAGAGTGCAGACCCTGCATCCCCCCCGGATCCACGGGGCTCTGCACTCCTCTCACAGAGTGCGGATTCCTGGTGGGTGTTTGAATGCTCGTCTGCTGTACAGCTCTCCACTCCTCTGAGATAACAGCAGTGACTGAAACTCGGCCGTGTCTGCTGCAGAATGCTCAAGCAGCCGCAGGGGCGGCAGGTGCCGGTGTCACACCGCGCTGCTGGCCCGGGCACGGCCCGGCTGCTGCGGGGCTGCCGGGGCCGGGCAGGGCTCAGAGCAGCGCCTGCTCCACATCACTGCCCAGGGTAACCGCTGTTTACATGATGACAGTGTCAATTATCACCTACAGCACCCCTGCGAGGAGTAAAACAGCCCTGACAAAGATGCAATTATTCGGTCATTTGCTTCCCGGCCCTCTGATAATGCCAGTGTCCACTGCCTCTCTAGTGATGCTTTGGAGACTGTGGTGTCTTGCTGCAATGTGTTGGAAGCTACAGCTTCTCCACTGCTTGTAGATAAGTCAGGACGGGGAAATGTGCTGGTTAAAGGAAAGCTCCCACCACTCTCTGGCCTTTGACTTCAAGCACCCTGGTGATCCTGCTGGGTAAATGGATCTCAGCAATGCAGTAGCCAAATCGGGGGCTGAGAGGAAGGCTTAACGCACAGGGGAGGGAGCTGTAGCACCTGGAATTAACTCACTTTTGCAGTGTTCTATTTTACTATTAGATAAATCAATACTGGGCTGTGGCTGCCAGGTTCAGCACGGCTGCAGGTGGCTACTGCTCTGTGGCTCTGGGCCAGCCATGGCCCAGTGTCCTTGTAGTTTGTAAGGATAGTGCAGGAGGCAATCTTTCCCAATGAATTACTGCTGTACTGATTACTGAGGAGTGGAGACAGCCTTCCCTGCCCAATCGATGGAGGATGGATGTTATAAAAGAGTGGGGCAGCTGCTCAAGAGTGAGTTGGAGCTTGAGACCCAGAGTGTGCTGCAGTTTGGGATGGAGGCTGCTGGCTGTGCAAGGGACAGACAAGGTAAGAAGATGCTGTGTGAGGGACAGACAGGGTTAGGCAGCTCAGTAAGGGATGGGTTGGGGTTAGCCAGTCATGCAGAGGAGAGAAGGAGTCAGTTCTATGTGGAGTTGCCTGAAAGAAGTCCACAGAGAGAAGGAACAAAAAGTTTTAAATAAAGGATTGATGATGGTGTCAGTCCAGTCTGTCCCGGTATAACTACTACATGTCCTGCTGGAAGAGGAGGGAGAATTGTTGAGGTGCCTCAGTGTGGTGTCAGCTGGGGCACACCCAGAGGCTCTTTGCTCTCCAAAGGAGGGCAGACCAGAGGGGACAGAGGCAGACCAGAGGGGACAATGCCGAGGTCAGTCCCTGGGTGTCTGGGACAGCTGCAGTGCCAGGAGCTGGGGATGGAAGGAGAAGAAGAGTAAATGGACAGACACCCTGTGCCACTGGGTCTTTGGGCTGTGGCTGTTTCATGGACAAATATTCGTTCCTCTCAAGCTGACCTTTCCATTAGCCTTGCTTTTCAGTGTCCCTCTTAATTTCCACAATTGCTGCCAATTGGTGCCACTCTAATCCCCTGGAGCAGTGGGCACAGCCAGCTCTGCCTGCTGCTGCTTGAGCTGCCCAGCCACTCCTTCCCTCCAGGAGGACAGATATCTGCTACAGCTTTAGGACTTAATTTGTTTTAGGGAGACAAAAAGAAAGAAGAAAGAAAAAGAAATAGCTGACAGCTTTATTTCTTGATTAGTTTCCTATTTAGAGCATGTACTGATGACGTATTTAACAGAAAATCTGGAGCAGGACTGAGTTCATTGATTAGTTGTTTCCTTACCACTAGTGAAGATTTTTTTTTTCCCCAAATGCATCCCATCTTGCCTCTAGGGAGAGCTAGTATAACTTTTTCTGTGATTTTCTGTTTGTAAAACCTCTGTTGTGGAAGCATAACCTTTCTTCATGATTCTCTCCCTTTCAGCAGTAGATTGTTAATTTAAGAAAAACTGAAAGAATCTGATGATGAAGCTGAAACATTTTGTTTGATCATTTTCAGAATAGAAGATTTGGGGAATTTATTCCAAGAAAAGATGTATTGCCTGTTCTTATATTGTTACATGGTCAAAGAGAGTGGAAATTAGAATGAAATCCCCTAAAGAGTTTTTTAATGTCATAGGAAATGTTTTTATTCTTTTGAATTGTAGCAAATTTACAAGATGTAAAACTTGCAGAGTCTCCTGGAACACTGCAGAGTTTTCTAATAGCTCTTACTAGTAACAGGGATGAATGTTACAAAGATGATTCTTTTTTCACACAATTAAAATACTGGTTTGAGCTTCTTTTTTGGACCTCTTGGTGTCCCTTTCCAGCAATGCTGATGTAAAACAAACATAAGAGATTAATGGGCTAATCTTCACCAGGAATTTTCTTCTGGACCTGGCAGAATAAGCTATCTGTCACTGGGCCATGATCAGAAAAACTCTGCTGCTGGTTGGAAAATGGAACATTTATTAAATGCTCTTCAGGACATAATTCATTCCATATACATGAAATTCTCATTCACAAAAAAAGCCCATCCCAGTGTCAATCACATGAATTACTTATGCAACAAAATGTTGTTTGTTGATACTGACATTTATAAACGGCAAAGGAAGTTGTTATCCTTCCCAGTGATTAGGGCTGAAAACCTAATTACAACATGTTCTAACATCAAGTGATGCATTCCTGCAGCTCTTGCTCCCTTTGAGCACAAGTAATGGGCTGCAGAAGCAATCAGAGTTCTTGTTGTAATAGAGAATAGCAACATGCTCTGAGAACCTCGGTGAAAGAAACCCGAGAAAATCCCCCTAGTGACCTCAGGGAGGTCCCTGGGGCTGAGGTAATGCAGAACCCACTTTCAGCCATTGTGGTAGAAGAATCTGACACTATTTTTGTTTTAAAGCCAAAACTAACAATGAGACCTGCAAGTTACTCCTGGCCATCAGCACACACAGTGTGTTCCTTTTCACCCTGGAATAACCTAGAACTCAGCTCACTTTGTTGTCTGATGAATCTACCCAGACAATTTCCATTAAAGTGGCAAAACTTGGTCTATGAAGCAGTCAGTGCTCAAGAATGGTTATTGCTGGCATAAGGAGATAAAGCCTTAGTTCCATAACCATGGAATATTTGTTGTTAGTGCTATAGGAGGAGCCCCAGTACAGAATACAGGATTACTCTTTTAAAAGAAAGCAGCTCACCTATTTCATCCACATGTTTAAGTGTGTCAGCCAGAGCACAGATGTTTGATGGAGCAGAAATGGCTTGTTAATTAAATTGCACAGGAACACTTCCTGTAGCCTTGTTCTTCAAACCACTGCCAGGTGATAATCAGAGGGATGGACTCTGCACAGTCACTGCAATCAGGGGTTGCTCATCTGCTATGGAAGCACAAAAGAGATATTCTGAATGTGTCAAACATTTGTGAAAAATATTACTTAGTTTTATTGGTGCTCTGCAGGATCTTGGAGATACCTTTTAAAGGATGTGGAGTTTCTTGAAATGAATTAGGGCAGAGACACTCTGACATTAGTAAGTAAGAGGGAGTAAATAATAAGTGTTATTTGCACAGGGGAAACTGATCTGAGTATAACATAACAAGATAATAAGGAGAAATTAAGTAGAAAAAGATTTTGGTTTAACAGCAAAAACTGTGTGCTGAAAATTTGCCTATTAATCTAATTTCACTGCTAGTTTCCTCTGAAACTTTTAGTCTCAGGGGGTCATTTGTCAAATCTTCCATTAATGCTTCATTAAAAGTAATTTAAACTTGTGGAAAATGTGAGTAAAATTTGCAGGTGCACATTATCTCCCCTCAGCTTCAGGCTGTCTTGACCCTTCTAGCTAACTTTGGCTGCTGCTTATCAAATATTGAGCAGCTCCTAATGGAATTGCATTCACTCTACAGCCCCATGAAAGAAAATCAAGTCTGAGAGGGCCACACAGGCCAAGCAAACAAGAGGAGCTAGAGAAATAAAACACCAGTAAACAAAAAAAGAAAAAAAGAAAGATAAAACAAAGAAAAGAGATGTTGCCAACCTATTTCACCCTGAGTTGGGATTAATGAAGGTAACTCTTAGTTTTCTCTGGCAGGTGTCACGTCCCTCATCCCTTCTGTTCAAGGAGGGTGAAAGTTCAGTACCAACTTTGGAGTTTTCGATTTTGCTACTCCTGTTTATCAAGAAAAAAATATTAATTAGAGCATTTAAAAAACTAAGTGGAAACCTAGTTCTTAAAAATATTTAATAGTATTTAATAGGTGAGAAGTTCAGAATGAGAGAGACAATAGGGATGGAGTTGAGAAGACCTGCAAGTATGTTTGAAAGGCACACCTGCAAATACAAGGCTGCTCCTCTATTGTATTTGATGTTAATGGACATTTAAAAGGAAAAAAAAATGTTTAAGACACTATTTCTAAGTACTTGGGCTGATATTTTTCTAAGACTTAGATGTGGCTATAACTTTAATTTTGAAGAACACTGCGCACCAATTTAAATGAAGATTTTTGGTTTTCTGATCAAGTAGGTGATTTGTAATCTCTTTCAAGAAAAAAAGACCCTGTCTAAGGTCACAAATGGTCTCTGATACTATTGCACATAAATTGTAGTCTGTATAGATTTATCTCCTTAGAGACAAGCTTTCCTGGCACACTTGAAAACCATTATACATGAGCTTGGTGGTAAGGCATTAGCTTAATTGTAATTAGCCTGATGAACACTAGCTGAACTGAATTTATTACGTGTGTGATTAGGGCTGAGATGTGGTGCTGTGGCTGTTTCCTCACCAGTGTGCCTGGGAAGAGCCCAGCCTGGGTTAGGCTGGTGGGGGCAGTCTGTCGTGCCCACTCAGTGTCCGTGAGCTGGAAATGCATTCCAGCAGATCCAGGAAAGGAGCTTGCAGTAGTGCTGTGACAATTTCAATTAAAGGTCTGAGAATGGTAATTATGTTTACAAACTAGCAGTCTGATTAAATGTAAACTAATTATGTGACAAGCTTAAACTGTGACCTGCCTTACTCTTGCAGCATCACAGTTGAATTTCAGCAGAGTTTTTGGGTAAAGCATTGGCATTATAAAAGCTTTCTTTTTTGTAGATATGAAATATTACAAATTTTACTGGACTAATCTGACCTTCCTGTTCTCTACCTTGTCCATCCAGCTTCAAGCATAACCTGTAGCTATTATTTATTTCAGCTATTCAAACCCCTCCTCACAAAGCAAGAGGAATTGACAGAATAGCTCAGGTTGGAAGGGATCTCTGGAGATCATTTAATCTGACCCTAGCCAAGGATGGGTCACCCAGAGCAGATGACACAGGAACACAAGAGGTAAGGTGTGGATGTCTCCGGGGGGGACTCCACAACTTCCCTGGGCACTGTTCCAGTGCTCTGCCACCCTCAATGTAAAGAGGTTACAAAATCATTGTCGAGTAATTCCTCCTTTGAAGAAAATGAGTTCAGAAGAATTTGCTGTGCTGGCTTTAGAGGCTCTCAGGCAGGTGGGATGTGGGCAGTGTCTGTGCCCAGCTCTCTTTGCTGAAGCCTCTCAGTGCCCTGGGGAGGAGGGATGATCCCTGTGGGCTGTTGTGCAAGCTGGTCAGCTGAGAAATGGAGCCTGTGACCCTCTTAAAGCCATATGAAGGCAACAGTTGAAAGAAACTCTCAGGTATTTTAAGAACCAAGTGCACGGCTGGGGACTGTAACCCTGCTTTATTCTGTTTAACATAACCTGCAGCCTGCCCTGAGCTGGAGTTGCAGCAGTGATCTAGAACTAAAGCCTTGCAGTGTGTGTGGGTGTGTCATGATCTGACCAGTATAAACTGCAACTCTGAGCCTCCAATGCAGAGCAAAATGACAGAATTGAGGGACAGTTCAGGCAGGACCCAAGGACCTTGGGTAATGCAATGCCTGGTCACCTTCTCTGAGTAAAGCAGGGCTAAATTCAGTGTTAGGTTACATTGCTCAAACTCTGGAAATCCTGCAAACTATATCCTTTCAGTACTCTGTTGTAGTTCCAGCGTTTCCACTTGGGGACAAAGTTCACTGGGTTTGAATGGGAAAATCTCTGCATCAAAATGTTGTCTGGTTCCCAGATCCTTTTGATCCAATATAAATCAGTCTCCGAGCCTGATCCACACACCTGAATCTAGCATCCTGTGATCCTTTCAAGGGATTTCAGCATCAAAATCAAAATACATAAAAACCTGAACTGTTTGTTTAACACTGAGCATCATCCCAGAACTTCAGATTTGCAAATTCTGCGTCTTTTTAAAATACTCATAAAAATGTGAACTAATGTGGCAGCAAAGAAACAATTAAATTCAACTAGAACTGACTAATTTTATGGTGTTGTAAGAAGATCATATCTTCTCAACTGAAATAAAGGATTGCTCTTTCTGTTAAAGGATGACAACACCTCCAGTTCTAAAAATGTAACATTTTAAATTGATCTGTAAATAGGTCTTAGAATAAGTCTGAGTTTTTCTCTTCTTAGTCCAAAAGGAGCAGAGCCTTGATTACCTGCAGTGGTTTTGCTTCTATTCTCTAAAAGCTGCTCAACTGGTTGCTGGCTTTTATATGCTGCAGATTACAGAAATTCCCACAATAGAAAAGAATCACAGCAAATGATCTTATTTTCTCTTTTCTTCTTTCTTCAGGAATTTATTTCTGGCTTTATTCATTGCCTATATGGAAGATAAAACTGGCAGAAACATTCTGCAGAGATTAAATATAACCACATCTGTTTCTTTTCATAGCTTGTTTCCAATATTGTGAGTGTTTAAACATCAGTTAAAATACCTCTGTCTCTTTTCAAGGGTTTTATTAGTTCTTTAAAATCAAACCTTTTGAATTAGTTACTTGGTCTCTACATTTTGCATCAGAATTACTGGGATTTTCTGGACTCTTTGAGCATCTGTTTATTGTGAACAGGGGGGACAGAGGAAAAAAAGGAATATGTACTTGGTGTTTTAATATTTAAAGGGGTAGCTGGGTCTTACAGAAACATTAGTAAATATTTACTTCTAAAGTAAACTGACCTTAATACTCTTGAAACAAGTTTATATCAATACTGGGAATGTGGATTACAGCAGTGATATTTATAGGGCATAATCCATTAATTATAGGAATTCATGGACTCCAAAGCATTTGGTAGCAAAGTGCTCAATTTCTAGCATTACTGGCAAACAGCTTCTCCTGTTGCATGGGAGAATGTCTGTTTGTTTTTATGTACTTGCTGCTTTTTGGTGAGGGATAATTTAACACTGCTGGAGATAATTGAGCTTCAGGAATAGCATATGTAGAATCTTGGTCATGCAGAGCATCTTGTGGTTTCTGCTGTGTTAAAGAACTGGCACACACATATACTCTTTATTTGATGCTCACACCAAGGCCTTGCAAACCCTATGTTTAACCTTGCAAACCCAAAACCTATTTTATTTTCCCCCTGTAGCCGTGCAGCAATCAGCCCAGGGAGCCTCTCAAGGCATCTCTGCTGGCCATGCTTAGAAAAATTGAGGTGCAGAAGTAGCCCCTCTTTTGCAGTAAGTACTGATGCCTTTGTCACCAGGCCTTTCACAGTCTGGGAATCACAAATAACATCTTTGTAAGATCCTAGTAATCAATGACAATTGCTACATTTTATCTTGGACATCACTGTTCAGGCAAATAACCACAAGGTGCTCCAGTGTTTCAGATGGAGATGAAAAAGTGCTATTTCATTTTTAAAATCCAGAACAACTCTGGTTTTCTCTGCATCTTAATTAAGTTTGCTCCATATATTTTTTCTGATACAATTACTTTTTTTGTCCTTATGGTTCAGACTTCAGCTCTAGAAATTTAACTGTAATTCTGACTTTTAATGTCTCCAGGATTAGAAGTATTCTGTACCTTACAGTTTTGATTTTTTGGACGTTTGATTGATATGATTAAACAGGTGTTTAACTAGGTACCTTCAATGGGGATTTGGACAAACTTCAAATTTTCCAAGTAGTAAGGATTTTTTAACCTTTTAAATATTTTTCACATTTGTTTTAAAAGCTGAGGAGATGAATCTAAACAGAAGTATTCTCTTCAACAATTTTCATAACTCTACACTGAAAAAAATAGATGATTTTTTAAAAAAGTGATAGACTAGATTTTAGTCATCAGGTCTTGGGAAACTTTTCCATTTCACTCAGTATCAGTGTGATAAATATGTGCACATCACACAACAGATTTAGGCCTTGTTGTCAATCTTCAATGAATCAGAACTTTGCTTCATGTTGCCAAATATTATAGTCTCCTTTTCACTCCTGCTTATTAGAAGATTGCTTTGGTGTGTAATCAGTACTGACAATATTAGAAGCAGTCTTTTTAATTATTTATTGCTTTGGTATCCCTCTCTCTATTAGACTTCAACCTGACTGAAAGGATTGGAGACTAATTTGAGGGGAAAGAAATATTCATCCTGTAGGAAAAATAGCAAAAAAAAAAAAAAAAGAAAAGAAAAAAGGATTAATTCTTGTTGACACTGGAGAGATCAGCAAATCACGTTGCTTCACTGACTTACTGCTTTGGCCTTGTCAGTTCAAACCCAGTTTTGTTTCATCCTTTCATTGCTTTTGTGCCACTTTCTTCTACTTCATCTCAGTGAAGAGTCTAGCTTTTCCCTGCTGGTAGGGGTTGGGGAACACTCTTGTGCCTGTCCCTGTTTTGGCCATGGAGCTGTTGAAGTCACAGGCAGGGAGGTTTATTGTAGCAGTGGTATTTTTATTAGGAATGGGACTGAAAATGCCCTGGTGTTGGGATTTCCTCCCTGGCTCAAGCTCCCAGGTTTGGTACCGTGGCTGATACCCTGATGTTGTGAGGAATCACCTGAGCTCTCCTTGAGCCCTTGTGCTGCTGCACAGCCCTGGGTCCAGCCAGGCTGAATCCTGAGGAACAACTCATGGGCTGCTCCAGGAAAATGTGTGTGATGTGACTGAAACTGTCCAACTGTAGTGCTTCCATCTCTGACCAGGGCCAGGCTGAGGCAGGTGGCTGCTGCCTGCTCTTCTGCCCTTGCTGCTCTTCCCTGTGGGACTCACTCTGACTCACAGAGCAGGAATCAGAATCTGTTCCTGAAGTATTATGTTGCTGTCAGGTTTCTCTGAACGATGCTGAGGAAAATTTAACATGCTAACTTTTAACACAGGGCTTTAAATTGTTTTAAAATTATTTTTAAATTTAATAGAGTTTAGCCTGGGATACAGCAGCTTGTTCCATTGTTCCCAGACCCATTAAGAGACCACCTTTTATCTGACTTCAGTTGAAAGCAGTTTTACTTTAGCTCAATATGTTTGAAGTGGTGTGGCAGCATATGCAAGGCTAAGCTTTGAAAAGTCGCAGAGCTGGATGTCATCAACCTAAAAATGACAAATCACATCATGCTGATCAACAGCATCACCTGGAGGAAGGGAACTGATGTGACACTGCACTGGATCTGATCAAGAACCCTAAGGGACCCTGTAAATAATGTCTGTAGGGGGCTGGGACAGGTCTGTGATGCAGACATGCATTGGTTTGTTAAACCAGTGCCAGTCTGGCCTGTGGAACATTGCAAAGGGCACGTGAGGATATTAGACCCTACAATCAACACTGTTAACTGCAGCCCTCTGATAACTGCTGTAAAACACCACCAGATTGACTATATTAATAAATTATTAAAAAGCTCTGATGAGCTGTTTGTGTGCTCCAACAGCACTGATACCTCATATGATTTCCCAGCAGAGATGACTTGTCACTACAGAGCAGTCTGAATAAGCCTCTGTTCTATCTTTAGTAGCCAAAACACAGAGCAAGGATTTAATGACCTGCTCTAATAATGAGGATGGTATAAGTATATATTTAAATACATTTATTAGATCCTCTTAGGCTGATTTTACATCTTGCTAATGTTTAGTTCCAGAGGGGTGCATTTCCTGAGAACTATATAATCACAACAGCAAATACTAAGGAGTTGCTGGGGATCCTGACAGGGTGAATGTAAAGCGTGTCACCTTGAGATCTGGACTGAGAACCTTCTTACAAAAGCAGCCTGAGATGATTTGAAATGGCCATAATGAGAAAATAAATTAAAAAGGAGGGGGAAAGAAAGGAAAAAAGAAATATTAAAAAAGAAAAAAGACAAATGAATCAAATATTTCCTTTCTCTGCTCATTTGGTTCTGACAGATGAAATTACCTGTGTTGTCATCTCCAATACTTGCATGACTGGCCAGGTAATATATAGAGGAAATAGCAAACATGGGAGAAATAGTGAGAATTGGTTGAAGAGTCATCTCAGCAACTAAACGAGGAAGAATTATGCTGAAGGTATTCAGCATTTTCAGACAGAGGGATGTTTATGTTTAATGAACTTGTTGCTCTGGTATTATTTACAGCTATCTGATTGCTACCAAATGTTTACATTTATTTGAAATTCTTTCTGCATCCAAGAAAGGGTGCAGATCTAACATTTTTATGAGCTCTCTCTGGGGCTGACCAATATGACAGAGCAGACAAGGAATAACTATTCTAGACATACTCCAAACAGTGCACTGAGCAGGTTATTACTATGAGATGCCTAAAAATAGCACCCCAGAACTTGCCTGAAGAGCTCTTGTCTGTGCTAAAGAAGAATGGATATGCCACTTAGAGCCTATTATTTAATGAGAAAGGCAATGTTGACACAAACTAAATTGCTTTAAAGCAAGGTCAGTCATTTTTCATAAAGAGAAAGCCTCATGTTTCTAGTAGTCAACAGTTCCCACTGGTGACCTGATTAGGCTGACATAGATACAAGGATGGAAGAAATTATTACACTGTATTTAAACACAGATATGCTTCTGGTTTTCAGTTTAGCTGAGCTGAACAAATATTAGCTTGTAGTGATCTGAAACATTTTAATAAATTGAATATTTTTTTTATGGGTTGAATGAAGAGCTATACCCAACCACGGGTAAATTGAAATTTCAACTGCTTTTAATAAAAGCAAGAAGCTGTACTCATAAAATGGAAAATGCTGAAGTCAAGCTCTAATTTGGAAGGCTGTTCACCTTGAAACTATTTTTCTTTTATTTATTATGAATAAACCTTTCCTGAGGAAAAATCCTTTAGTCCTATATTTCAAAAATAAGTGCATGTATTTTAGATGGAAAAGCAGAGTCTATATTGCTCATTCAGTTCTCTGTTCTTGGTGGAGATGACAGTGAGCCCTTTCCAAACAAGTTTCATTTTGGAGCAGAATGTCCCCTCACATAACAAATCACCTGCTCCCTTGTTATTTAATCTTTCAGAATTTGTCAAGACTGGAGTCTTGAAGTTGAGAAATAAATTTTAAAGTTGAGTGAAGGTGATGGTAACCACTGCCCCTTTCTCATCCTCACTGCTCGTGGGGCTGTTCCTTTTTTTCATCCTCACCACCTCCTGTGTGTGCCAAAGCTGAAGCTCTGTGACACCACTTTATCTGCCCCTGTTAAAAACTCACATCTGCAGATTTTTCCAGCACACGTCAGGCTATCTGGGACAATGGACAAAGCATCCACAGTAATTATCTCTTCTCACTATTCATGGGGGCACAAGAAATCACAGTGCAGCTTTTTAAAAGGGTTTGGGCCCTGACATTTTCACCTTGGGCCACCTCACTGACAGATTTTCCTGGAGTAGCCAGAAATATTTCCTGGGGAGCCTGTGGTTTGAAAATTTCCAGTCTGATGAAGAAATTGGGAAACCAGTCATAGTAAGAAAAATTTGTTCCTGCACTTACATTGTTGTTGCCTTAAATTGTTTACATGTATTATGTCTTATTTTTCTATTGCTGGGTACATTGAATATCAACTCTTCTACATTTTTTGGCAAGTCTCTTAATCTGTGGCAAGCAATAACTTTTCCATTTTCTCCTTATCTGTAACAACTATGATTGGAAGGACTTCTGCAGTGAGGAAGTAAGAGAGAATTTCATGTTTTCATATTCTAATTAATAGCTTGATGAATTATCCCAGAGAAGAAATAGTTGCTGTAATTGGTCTAGAAGTAATGAAAGAGGAGCTCTGATGAAACATATTGATATTTACCATAGTCTGCCTACAGAAGAAATTTTTTTTTCCCTTTAAATTCAAATTAATCTGTGATAGTAAATTCTAAATGCTCACCATTTAGAGGGAGGTCTATTTGTCACAGAGCAGTGGCATTGTGGCATTTGTAGAGACTTTTCCATCACTAAGGGGTAATGGGTTTAATGATGGTGTGAACAGATTGCTAAGTGCTATGGTGAGCTTTCTGGGCTGGAGGGAGGAGGTTGGAGTCTGGCAATGTCAGCAGGTACCTGGCAAGAAAACACCATTGGTTTCTATACCAAATGTCACGACATTTTTGTTTTGTCCTCATTTTTCTTGTGGGCTCTTGTTCTGAGCAGCAGTTTTATTGCAAAGTGCTGCAGTATCACACTGGAGCTGTTCACTGTGACCTGAAAGACTCTCTGCCCACTCAGGGCTTCAACACAGGCTGGGGTCAGTGCCTGCACACAGCTCAAGTGCACAGCACAGCCTCTCAGCTGCTTTATTCTGTGTCTCCTGCTGGATGTGCTGTATCTGCATGGCAAAGGGGGCACATTTTGTTTTCAAGAAGCCTGTGTATGAATCTAGTGCAATTAAATTTGTTAAACATTAACAATTCTGTAGCATCATTGTCTGATGTTGTGAAACAAACAGCTGGGACCATTTTCAACCACAAGCTTCAATAAGTCTCAGACAAACAACTCCTTGGTTGACCTGTGAAATGGGAAAGTGTCCAGACCACCTTGCTCTGCCTCCTTCTGAGGTGAAGACAGAGACCCAAAATCCAACCTAAGTCCCCAGACAGCTTGTCAGTACTGCAGGAATTAAGGTGCTTGTGAAATTCAGAAGGTTTTCACAGCACCAAAGATTACTTACACTAATTTTCCACTTGTTTAAAATGTGTGATGGATGAGATTCAGAATTAAAAAACATTTCTCTAAAGCGTGGCTACTTAGTGGAGCCCTTAGACAGTGTCTGTGGCAGAGGGATTAAAGAAGTCCAAGCACTTCACTAGGACACAATGAGGCACCATCAGGAGAATTGGAAGGTTGATGGGAATTTAACTTTCTTTTCTTTTCATTTTATGGTATGTAAGACACTTATTAGAATATGCAATTAACCTTGAGTTCCTAAAATTGTGATATATTTCCTTCCTTGGAATACAATTCCAAATGAACTGCTGGCATAACTTCATAAATGTCCTTGAGGTATTTAATAAGTATTAATCTAACAGGTGATTTTATGTACAGGTGGAGTGCCTTATAAATATCAATTCTTGGTTATAAATATTAGATTTAATCTCAGTAAGGACACTTAAAGTAAAAGTGAAATAGAGGTAGGCATCAATTCCCAGGTCACCTAATTAAGTGGCATCCTAGCTTTGTAATTTTTATTGTGCTAAACAAGGAATGTATGTACTAATTAAGATGACTAATAGTTATGTTCAATCTAATTATAGCACTGCCAGGAGGCACTATAATAATTAAGAGTCTGTCAATGTTTTTACTATAAAATCTTGACATTAGTGGTGTATAGCTGAGCTATACTGTACTTGCTGCCTTATGATGTAGAAGATTTCACACTGCATGTACTGTCTTGATTTGAATTACATTTGTTTACTTGAAAGGCATCTTTTTCTTAGTGTTTGAGATAGAAGGTTCAAAGTAAAAATACTGTTTACTGGTTTTGAAGCACACACAAGCAAACTTCAGAAGTTTACATCACCACTTGTTCTATTTGCATAAATATCAATATTTGGTTGTTTATTTGAGTGGAATCTCCTGTGTTAGCCAAACTGAACAGGAAATCCAGCAGAAGCAAGATCTGAGCTGAGCTTTGAGTTCAGTATTTTTATCTAAGATGGCCTAGACTAGCATAAATGGGAGAATTTGCTCTTCATTTTATATGAACAGATGGTAATGTCTTTGTTTTTACTGGGGAAGAAATGGGAACAAGGATGTCAAACATACCTGGGGCTCACACAAGCCCTGCTGCTCCACTGGTGGAGGTGTAAGGCACAGGATGGGAATTTGAAATGGAATTCATCAAAATCAGTATTTACTGTCGTGTCCTGTCCTGAATGGAGAAGTTCATGTTATACATAGGTCACATGATGATTGGCTCTCGCAATTTTGGGATGATTGTTGTGTATATGGTAAGAGAAGTTTTATTGATGTATAGTTACGTTACCATGGTTCGTTGTTTGGACATTCTCTGTTCTCCCTGTAGCCCCTGTCTTGGGGTGTCTGCTAAGGAAGGCAAGAGCCTCTGTTGAAATGGAAAATGTAAACCCCCTCCCTCCAAATTATTATAATTTTGAAATTAAGGAGCTCTTAGGCAAGGATATAGGAATAACAGTTATTTACTAGGAAAATTAAAATAAAAATGCAGTAATACAAAAAAACAAAACACCGACAGAGTCAGAATACAACCTGACATCCTGTCGTTCAAGGTTTTGGTAGCAGTCTGATTAAGTGGTGGCTGCAGTCCCCCTGGAGTGACAGATGTGGTTCTGTTGAAGCAGTGGTCCTGTAGAAGGACACAGTTTTCCTCTGAAGGTCCAGTGATGGTGTAGAAGGGTCTGGTTTTCCTCTGGAATCCAGTGGAAAAAGGCTGCTCTGATGTTCCAAATCTCAGATTATATTCAGGTAGGAAATGCTTGGCTCCTCCCCCTGGGTGGAGCATCTCCCAATGGGATGATGTAATTTTATCAGTCATGCAGTGAGACTCAATGGCCCATTAACAGAAGATACCTCCCTGGATGGAGGATGGGTTGTGGAAAAAATAAAGATCAGTGCCCCATCTGGTTTCAACAGCTGGTGATAGAATACATACTTTTGGTTACATCCTGCATTGCAACCCAAGACAGCCCCTTTACCCCCTTGTATTGGTGACACTGGATGGTTTTAGTTGGTGGGGACATGTGGAGGGAGGGCATGTGCTGGGGAAGGTTTGTTACTAGGAGGTGTGGCATGACAACACCTGACCTCCAATCAAGGTGTAAGAAAGTGATCTCCACCAGTGGACAGCAAAGAAGAGTTGACTGACAGAGTTTGGGAGGGGCCAGGGCTATAAAAGGCAGAGCATCCATTCTGTAGATCAGCATGTGGCAGAGGGTCACAAAATTCCCAATGCTGTTATTTCTTTTTCCTTATTCAATCTTTTGTTGTAGTTTGTTAAGGTTTTAAATAAACCTTCAGAATTTTTAAAGGTGAGGGATCGTTTCTCACATTCATTGTTAGGATTAGCTATTTCCCATTAGCTTTTTTGCTTGTGGCCTACTGAGGACTCTAAAAATTGACAATGATGAAATAGATCTGGTGAAGGATGGTAAATATGGATACAGAACAATGTATTTAAAAGATAGAAGCCTTTTCTTTATTGAGACACTGATATATATCTCATGACAAATCTGTTTAAAACTATTATTACACATGCTGAAAAAATTATTTTGATTATGGCTGCTGTACAACAGGAGAACAGCAGAAATGTACCAAGTCTTCTCAAAAATGAATATGAGAGAGACGAGTTTCTTTTGGTTGGTTTGTGTCAATTTTGATACGGTGAAAGGCAGGACAGGTTGGACAAATCTCACTTTTGAATAACCTAAACTAATGTTCCTTGATACACCCGTAGCAGGGCTGTGTTCTCTCTCTAACATGAATGACATTTTTCACCTGAATTTTTAGGGTAGTCATTGCACAAATGGGTGACAGAAACGATGATTGTCAGGTATGCCCTCGTGTGCATCAGTCCTGCTAATGCTGGAAAATTATCCACGAGGTAACCTGCTCCAAATGAACAGTGTCTGTCAATAGCAGGGGACTCATTAGCAGCCATGTCTGGGCCATCAGCAGTGGCAGTGGTGAGGGGGACATTTCACAGGATGAAGCATCCACAGGGTATTCCATGAGCTGCCAGAGCGAGGGGGAGGCAGTGGGGCTGAGGCAGGACTGATCTCCTCTGGGCTGAGGGTCCCAGCTCAGCATGGTCACAAGATCAGTGGTAGGGGCTGGTTTTTCCCACTGAAATGCTCACCTGGAGCATCACCAGTGCCAGAATCTCTGGAGGGACTAGCTTGATTTGTTTTGTGTTTCTGGCCTTGCTGGCTGAGGCCAAGCACCTTCATTCCACCTGCAGGGCTCAGAGCACTCCCTGAGGGGTCTGGCTGCCTTCTGCCCCTTCTGCCAGAGCTCCCCACACAACCCATCCCACCCAGTGAGCACCTCTGGCTGCTGCTCACTCAAGGGGATTGTTTTAAATCATCCCCTCTTCTAGAGCTCCCTCCTTCTCCAAATGGAAGCCCCCTGAAGGAAAGCAAAAGCAGCTCATCAGCCTCAGCTGCTTCCTTGTTCCAGATGTGGTAGTATCTGGTTATTAGCTCAGCAAACATTCCCCATGCCCAGTGTTTACTTTGCATCATCATACAAACAGACCCTTTTCCTCCACCCTCTCAGAGATCAAAAAGAGTTGACAGTTGGTGTTTAATGTTATCTTTCGTGTGCTGCTTGCTTGCTAGAAGATTTGTCACCCCGGAGAATGTCATGTGTTTCATTCAAGAGACCATTGAGAGAGTTGATGAAGAGAGAAATAATGCAATATAAGCAAAAGCCTCTTAAAATTAACTTGGAAATTCACTGCCAGCCTTTGTTCCCTTATAGAGTGTCTAGTGCTTCACAAAGGAAAAACATGCAGTCTTAAGAAATGGTCTGCCCCCTTAAACATGAACTCTGTAACACATTCTGAATATGCTTTTTTAATGTAAGAACAAGAAATTGGAAGGGGTTTTTTTTTGCAATGCTATCTAAATAAGCAAATGGAATAAAGACTTTCAGCTCTTCATTGTCAATATTTCACTTCTCTGCTATAGGACTGGATGCATCTCCTTTCACTAACTTTGATTTTCTCACATCAGCTGCATACGTCTGAAACCTGGTAGACTCGTGGATTATGGAAATTTTTACTCAAGGGGTTCAAATTCAGCTTGAACTTTGTTATACTCCCAGGTTTATTTGGTGCTGGCAGTGCACCAAAACCATAGCAAAGGAGAGTATCCAAGTAGCTGAGGGACTGTGCAAGAAGGCTGAGCACCAGGTGAGGAGCCTTGCTCTGATGTTTCTGAAGAAAAATTCAGTCATTGGACATCCTGCTTGGATCTCTCAGATTATTCTGATGGTTTCAAATGGGGAGGCTTAGGAGTTTGAGCAGTGGGTGTTTTCACAGCCTGTCTTGGTGATCCTGAATTTCATTTGACGTGTCTCACAATTAAGTATAACACAGCTGTGAGAATGTAGGTCAGCAGTCTCTTTATTCTAACTACGATTTGTTTTCAAGGGGAAAAAAAGCCCAAACAACTTTAAAGGAACTGAGAGAGAACAAAGAGCAGAAAAATTACTTCAAAACAAACTTTTAATGAAGCCTCTGCTACACACTTAAAGAAGAGGTATTGTGTTTTCTGGAGCACTATTTACATAGCTGTATTATCTTTAGGTGTTGCCACTTTATCTTGAGCCTCTCCTGGTTATTCTGACTTTGCTGTATGCCACAGCCTACAAAAAGTCTGCTGGGAAAATAAGTCCCAAGGCTGTGAGTAAGAGACCAAAGGGCTGCAGAGCTGGGCTTTTATAAAATAGGGGTCTCTGCAGAATTAATAGTCCAGCTTTTACAGTAACTCCAGCTGCCAGCCCATCTGCACCACCCATCTTTGGTGCCCCTCTGAAATCCTCCCACCCTGGCACAGCTGTCCCTGGGTTCTGTGCTGGGATGGAGCAGGAGGGATTCCCCTGTGCTGGGAGTGTGAGAGCAGTGCTGGATTCCCCAGGGCAGCTGCTCCTCACACACACCTGAGTCAGCAGAAATGGCCTGGCTTAGGAGGTGTTGAATTTAAATTTCAGTTTCTTCCTTCTGCTAAGACCAGGGTTACCCTGGAGGCACACAGCTGATTGTTTTTCCCTTCCAGCAGCACAAGGCAACACAGAATGGCCATAATGGAAGACATGAAAATGCTAAACATTAATATTTAGCATGTAGCAGCCTGAATTAAGGACCCTTTATGTGAGACAAGACACAGAACAAAAGCACATTCCTGTGAAAACCCCTGTATTGTTGTTGAGAGAAACAAAAAATGACTGAGGCAGCAATAAGATGAGGGTTATTCCTATAGCCAGCAGCCACAGCACACCAGCTGCCCAGCACCATAGCAGAAACATTTTTGGGTAGTGTGAGAAAGGAAGAGAGTGAAGAAAGGCAGAGATGAGACTCTTAGTGGATGTATTTTTGGGCAGAGGTATTAATGCAAAAATGACAAGCTAGAAATCAATGTCAGATATAAAAGGTGTTTATTATCCATGAGAAACCGGATTCTGCATTTCCTTCAGTGTCAGCAGTGATTGATGAGGCTGACACAGAGGAACATCCTCTTGTTTTGACAAGTTTGATAGAGCCTTTGACTTGATATTCTTTTCCTGATGGATAAAAAGGAAACAGGTGTGGCAGGCTTAGTGTGTATAGGGTTTTTTTTTTTTTGTACAGTTACTGTCTGCTGAGAAATCCTGATCTTTGCAAATAAAATCTTTGAGTAGCAAGCTTCTCTCCAGCTTCCCTTGCAGTAGCTTTACACACTTCCATTTCTGCATGATCATTTCCTATCCTTCCATGCCAATGACATGCTCCCTTCTCTCAGCCAGTACATAGTGGTAAAATCAATTGTTGTTTTACTACTTTTACAATCCCTGATTTTTCTTAAATATTTTAATTGAGGACACTCCCTCATTCATTTATGCTCCATCACATTACCTTCTCTTACAGCCTGTCTGTCCAAGTGAAGTTGTAGGCTGGTCTGCTGGGTTCAGGATTATTAGTGTCAGTAAAAATGAAACAGCAAGCACTTGGTTTCACATGCTCCTACTGCTCCTGGAGATATCTGCATTCTAAGTGCTTATAAACCTCTGCATGGTACAAAGAAAAGAAAAACAGTCCAGTTAAAGCAAGGGATAAAATGAGACAGGATTATAGAACTAGCTCTTAAGTTGAATGCTTACCTCTTTTTTTAAAACCTAGACTTTAAATATTAGAAGCACAAGGCCAAGTCCTGCTAAAGCCTGACAACACACAGTGCTTAGGGTGGGAGTGTAAGTGCTATATTTATTAAATGTTTGATGTGCTGCCATGTTGGTGGGATTAATTCACTCCCAAATGAAAAGATATTTTACAGAACTGAAAGTTAACATGGTCATTGAAATGCTGAGAGAAAGAGCAGCCACATCTGGAGACAGTGACAGAGCTGCTTCTCGTGACTCCTCATGTTGTGTTTTACAGGCTGGAAAAGCCAAACTTCTGTGAAGGTTTATGATATCTTCTGTGGTTATGGAAATGTGTCTGCCTTGAACTCCCAGTCACTACTTTTTATGCAATGATCCAGCCAGAAGAAGCCAGGAATTGCCACTTGGAGGCAACTGTCATGTCACCAGGACTTTTGGCTACTGGGTCAATGTCCTTGGGATTTTGCTGCAAAGCTGTTATAGGGACATCCAGCTGCACAGTTGGAGAAGGAAAGCACCCTTCCTGAGCCATGACAAACTGCTTTGGAATGAGTAATGGCACAAAGTGTGCTGGGGATCAATGGTGTCTTTAGAAAATATCTGTATTTCTGAAATGTCATGTTGACAGAATTAATGTAACAGCTTGAAGGTTTTCTGGATTTATTTGGTGGTCAAATGCCACAGCTACATCCTCCATAGGCAATGCAATGCATGATTGTATTCAGGCTTGGTCTGCCTGTGTTTGGAGCTGGGTGATTTCAGGGTTAATGGTGAGTGCTGTGTAATTCTGAAGAATGGAAGAATTGGGAAGTTGAACCAACCTGATTCAAAGTAGCATAATGAATTAGAGATTTCTACAAAGATCTGAAACTCCATGATCTGAATTCCTGTCTGGTTTGCTTTGAACAGCTATAAATAAAACTAATTCAGAGGAAGTGTCTTTACTGATTAAAAAAAATCAAAATAACAATGTAACATCAGATGTATCATTAACTTTTGTCATTTGCTTCTGAAAAAAGCAACACATTTTTCCCTGAGATAAATCAATGTTTTTATCATGTGTGAACTCTGCCAGTGATAGAGCATCTGTCATGTATATTAATTCATGAAGCACCTGTAGATTTTGTTTGTTAATAACAACTCCTCTGGGCTCTACAAATATATATTGTTCAAGTTTCTGCAGCCCAGCATGTCTGGCTGTAGCTCATTGCCACTGCATCCAGAAACCAGAAATCTCAGTGCTGACATAGTGACCATTGATACTCTCATCTTTAGAAAAAGGAATAAATACAAATGAAACAGGAATGGTGAGTGAGATAATGCCATGTCTCTGTTTCTTCACAAAGGGCAAGACAAAGATGTTTGTTCTGTGGGCTTGGGGCAGTAGCTAAAACTTGTTCACAAAATTCAAATGGAAATATGAAATTCAAAATATTAAATGGTACAGCCTGGCTTTCAGACTGGAGATGCAGCTCCAGGGGATAAGGTATAACATGTATTTCTTTTTATTTAAGAAAGGAATACACTTCATGTTAGCAACTTGCAGTTTTCTCAAGAGTTAACTTTTCTGTCCTCGTTTTCCCTTGAGTTTATTACAAGTTATCTTAATCACAGGCTATAAAGTAATTAAAAAATACAGATCTTTAGATACATGCCTCAAAATGGCTCAGAAGGGAGTATGTGGGTCAGGGGAACGTTGGCACCAGAGCTTCATCAGACTGTGACAAAATAAATTATTCCACCGTTTATGAAAGCATAATATGAGGTTTGACATAGTGAAAACTGAAGCTCCCTCTGTGCCTGAGATTTTACATATAACTGTGGTTGTGAAACATTCCCCAGAGGTGTTTGTGCAGCTGTTTTATACCACGGGTTTTCTTTACAGACGCTTAAACAGCCAGGCTTGCAGGAGTGGCTGATAGAGCTGTGCCACGAGGAAGGTGTCAGGGAGGCAAACCCATCTTTTTGTTCTGCAAATGTTCAGGGACTAAAAGCAAAAAAACCCCCAAGAACAAAAAAAAAACCAAAAACAACACAGTGATCCAGAGCTCTTGGCTGAGGGAGAGGATTTGGGTTAACAGCCTGGTTGAGTGTTTGAGGGTGGAGGCTCTTAGAACCATTGGTCTGCACCAGGAGGGGCTTTTCAAGGTGATCTGTCCAAACTGGTAAACCGGGACAAAATGTGGCAGGTGAGCAAAATCTTGTTCATGTAGCAGAAGTCCAGAATGTGACTGAGAACATTTCAGTTCACTGCTGAGAAATGCTGGTTAGCAAGAGGAGCACTAATGGTTCCAGCATGTGTGTAAATGGGCAGGGTGTTTCAGGATCTGTTCGTTCTGCTTGTTTTTGTCATCCACAGATTTGGCTTCTCCTGGTGGGAAATACCTTTTTCTCTGAAAACAGAGCAGATGCTTATGTGTAGTTAGTAGAACACAACAAAACCATGTGTGAATGTACAGACATCCACTCCAGGCTGGCTCAGCAGAGCTGCAGCTCCAGGAGGAGCCTAGCCAGCAGCCAGGTTCCCCTGGAGAGGGTTATCCTGGGAGCTCTGGATCTCCCATGGCTGTGTGCCCATGGGCTGGACACACAGAAATACTGCCTTTCTCCACACTGCTCCCCCTCCCATAGCCCAAGCACTTGTTCAAAATCCTCCTTTCCAACGTTCATTCCTCCTGTAACATCACCCTGAGCTGTGGAGACAGGCAGCCACAAACAGTGTGTTCAGACTCGGTGCTGAAGGATCAGATATCCAACAAGTGCCCCAGTGTGACCTGAGGATGTGGCATTTCTGGGGAGCTGATCCCTGCCCGTTGTCTTTGGAGAGAGACCTGGGAGGGAGTAACAGCCTTTGATGGGGAGCAGAACCCAGCTCTGAGTGCCCTGCCCACCCCAGGGAAAGATTGGTGCATACACCCAGTGTGTGGTGGATGGGCTTTCTCCCTCCCCAGGTGTTGGGCCTTTCCCTTTCCCTTTCCCTTTCCCTTTCCCTTTCCCTTTCCCTTTCCCTTTTTCCCTTTCCCTTCCCTTTCCTTGTTACTTGTGGAATTTTTTTCCCATTGAGTTGCTAAGAGGCGCTGATGATGGCTCAGTGTTTGAGACGTCGGGGAGGGGGAACTCCTCTGGTTTTTGGGAGTTTCTCTCGGAGGGACAGAGACACCACGAGTTAGAAGCAGGTCAAGGACGGGGGCTGGGGCAGTTGTGGATCTTTTTGCTCTCAATCTTTGGAATCGGAGAAGGATGGCCAGGCTGTCACAGGGTCCCTGGTTCTGTTTGTTATTCATTCCGTAGTTGTTGATTTGTTTGCCTTGTTATATATACTAGTAAAGAACTGGTATTCCTAGCCTCATATCTCTGCCTAAGAGCCCCTTAATTTCAAAATTATAACAAGTCAGAGAGTAGGAGTTTACATTCTCCATTTCAAGGGAGGCTCCTGCCTTCCCTTACAAACACCTGTCTTTGAAACAAAAACCCCAGGGCAGAATGTCACACTTGCAAGAGCTGCAATTATCCCAGAGCCCTGGTAGCTGTGGATTTTGCTGGGCTATGCCAGGTGGCAAGGGTGGCTTCAGCTCCTTGAATCCTGGAAAATGTCCCATGTTCGAAACTGCATTACTTGGACTGTACTTGCAGTGGGAAGGATTGTGAAGTTGATGCCCATGGGGATTTTGAAAGGATAAAATGAAGCCCACTGTAATACCAGTAATATGGATAATGTTTTTCTGTGCTGCAGTTCTGAGTATTATTTAATTTTCCATCATGGTGACAATATGATCCAGGAGCTCAGGGATCCTCAGGGACCCTGCAGTGGGTATCTGTCACTGTAGGGGCGGTGTGACAGACAAATAGACACACTACATTTCTGAAGGCTAATATCCCATTTATTACAACAACCAGCTGTCTTTTATACACTCTACAAAGTTTACACTTTGGTCATTGGTTACAATAGATCAACATAACGTTGATTGGTGTCAAGTCATCTATGCTTTTGTTTTCCACAAAACTTTTCTAAAAATACTTTTCCAAAAATACTTTTCCCAGCTGGAGGTTTTCTTCTGCTTATCTCCTTCTCCTTCTTCTCTTCTTGGTCTCCAGGCCAACAGCCTTGGTCAGAGAATACTTCTCAAAACAAACCTCATTCATTAACCCTCTCTAGCCCACAGACCAGCTGTGGATCCTACTATAGATATCCTTTGGCAGATGAGGCAGTGGGGATTCCTGGGACCCTGCAGTGCCAGCTGCTGGAAGCTGTCAGTGAATCAAAGGGCACAGTGCCCGTGTCCCTGGTGTCCTCCTGCAGTCACCTTGTGCCAGTCTTGGCTCCTCCCATGGCACAGGGATGGGGCAGAGAGAGAGGCCTCAGCTGTCACCCTCCTGGCTCCAAATACTTGCACTCCTCTGCCACCCTCACACAGAAGGTGAAGGGTTTTTTCAGGATTCCTGACTAAATAACACCCAGGCTCAACTATAGCTCGTCTAGAAATGACCCCCAAAACATCCTTCCTGTGCAGCATGAAGAGAGATCTCAGCACTGCTCTCCTTATTCCATTCTCCATGACCATTTAACTGTGGTATTCTCCAAACACCTACTCATGCTTACAGGAAGTCATTGAAGTGCTGTCTTTATGTTAAAAAAAAAAAATATTTTCTCTCTGCAACCCTCCTGTGAGAGAATGGTCTGAGCTGGGAAGGCTCCTGATCTCTGTTCTATTCCTCTGCTTTTCCCAGTGATGTTTACATAAAACATCTCAAGAAATAACAACTACACGGTGATTTGAATTTGCCTGCCTGGAAAACTCCTTTCAGTCATCTATCAAATGAGTAATAATATTTCTACATCTTCAGCAATTCCAGAGGCATTAATTCAGATTATGATACATCTGCAGGGCTCAGGATTAGCAGTTTCTCTGAGCAATGGATTTGCAATTGGACTGTAAAGCTGTATCCAGTATGGCTTAACTGGAGAAGAATGATCAGACAGCTGACTTAGAGCACTTCCAAAAAAATAAAACAGCTGGAGGAGTGTGGAGGGAGAAAGTTCATCCAGGCAGTGTGGCTGACTGTGCTGCAGATTTGTAGTTCCCTGGGAAGTAGCAGTATAGCTGGTCAAACTGTAATTAAAGCCAAAATGAGGTGGTTTGTTAAAATAAATTAAATGCTTCAGAAAAAAAAAACCCCAAACACAAAAAACAACCTCTTTCAATTCTCCTGTGCAGATACTGTTTCTTCAAAATGGAGTTTTAGTTCATTAGTGCTTTTTTCAGAGAGCCAAGATTTCTTACTAGGTGAGGTGCTGAACAAGTTACTGGCCTCTAAGGAGCACAGGCTGATAATTATGCTATCTGATCCAGGATATTTCACACGTTAAGGCTGTTTCAAGTTACTGTTTTCCATCTAAATCAAGTGGAAGCTGTTCCTTTTCCTGAGTGACTGGCTTGTGTTGTGACATTGTTTCAGCTTATGGCAGGAAAAAATTCTGTTGGTTGACTATTGGGTAAATGCGCAGCACAGTAAAGTGACTTGAGTAACAAAGGTAACAAAATATAACAGAAATGACACCATAAATAATAAAATCAGATGCTCTCCATGGTTGAGGGCCTCAGTGACATAGCCCCCTGCATTTTCCATGGCATTAAACGATTTATCTAAAGTCTAATAGCTCCATAAGTGCCAAAACAAATGAAAGAAGAAAAGTCGTATTAAAATCCCAAATAAAATAACTGGAATTTTTTGATAATACTGTAATGTTTGTGAGAGTCATCTGACTAGGACTCTGTTCTAGCTGCCCCCAAATTAGCAGGCAGACAAACTGTTTGGGTTTGGAGCTGGTAACATGCAGAAAGTCTGGCCACTGAGACGGTGGGGACAGTTCCAGAACAAGCTGTGCCTGGGAAGAGAGACAGCTATGACAACAGGCTCCAGGAAGCCTGGGTGAAAATGATATTTTAGAGTTTTTGTTGTTAAATATAACTGTGAGTAACACAACAATTGCCTTCATAATTTTTCTTGCAGCAATGAGGCATGTTGAACTGCTTCCAGGTGGCAGATGGTAGAGGATCCCACTCTCACGTTGGCTAGATTTGCAACTGGCTGGAAAGCAGCTTTTCTTCTGTGTTGTGGGATCTGTCATGGGAATTCTCAGACAGAAAATAAAAGGTACTGAAATTAAAAGACTAGTAAACATTTCCTATTATTCCTGGATGGGGAGGCGGATCCTGCCTCAGCAAACTGCTGCAGCTCATTGTTGCTCAGAAAAACACTCAGTATATTTACCTCCACACTAGCTGATTTGAGCTGTAAATTCAAATGTCCTTTTCACAACTTTCTGTTTTCTTTTTTTTATTTGGCTGTTGACAGAAACTCTTTCTTTTAAGCAGTTCAAAGTAAGATAGGAATGTATCAGTATTTCCTGTCTGTTATCAAGGGGATCCCTTCCAGTTGATGGTCCTTACAGTATTTATCAATGATTGAGCTCAGTGACCCATCTTCTTGAGTCAGCCAAGCTAGAGCCAATGGGAGAAATTAAAATAGTAGCTCCCAGTGTTTCTGCTTGTCTCTGTAAAGTGTTTGAAGTCATTATCTGAGCCATGACAAAGCAAATGTTGCTGACTGTGCTGTGCTGTGTGTACTTGACTTTCACTGTGCATGGCCAGTGAGAGCATTTCCCACTAAAAACTGTGGCTGCCCTCTGATGTTGCTTTGCCTGGCAGTCAGTTTGTCTGGCAGGTGTTTCAGTTTGGGATTTGCTGTTCTCTTAACTGCACTTCAGCCATGGTGCTGGCAACCCTGAGGTGCTGACTGGTAATGGTGATACAGCAAAGGCAACAGCCAAGGCAACTGGCAGGGGTTTAGGGGTGATGGCAAAGTGTTTATGATTTTAAATGCCAAAGTGTGTAAAGTGCCTATGACTCCATAAAAATGCTGAAAGAATAAATAAAATAAATTGGACCATCTGGTACTCACAACTTTCTATGCAGCCTTAGCCAGCAGTTCATAGGAAATTAAAACATGATAATATTGTCTCTCTCAATGGTTGTTAGCTGTGATCATTGTGAAACATGTGTAAACACTGAACTGGAATTTTTGGAAGCAGCAGTGTATGCAAAATTGGCAGAAAATCGCAGTTGCTCTGGGGATCAGAATAACTGGAAGGAGAGCACCAGCGAGCCTGGAAAGCCCCTTGGATCTGCAGGACAAGGAATGGCTCTTGCAGAATTGCTGGCTGCCAGGCTGAAGTGCTGCTGGAGATGTGGCACTGCTCAAAGCCATGGCAGTCCTTGCAGTCTGTGGCTCTGGTGGGGCTGAGTGACACCAGGCTCCGTTTCCAGCTCACTCAGGGCCATGCTGCCCTCATCCTTCTCAAGGACCAGTGTCAGAGGCTGTGTGAAGAACAGGCTCTGCTGACTGTTTGTAAACTCTTATTGTTCCCTGAGTGCCAATGAGTAAATCACAGAGAGAGCTTGTAGGAACAGGCATCTTATTTAGCAATTTATAACCTATTGACCGCTGGGTTTAGTTGATTTGAAATTACAACACGCCTCTCCTCCCAGTCTCATTTTTTAAATTCTTGGCTTATGTACAATGGATCTCAAATATTTTCTTCTATTTGAACCTTTTAATAACTTTTTTTTTAAAAACCATAAATGTCAGTTTTAAGATTGAAGAGGAAAACATAGTAATTGGAAATCTTTATTAAGCTCTGGTGCTTGATGTATTCATCTCCTTGTTTAGGTACGTGGAACTTAGGAAAAGTTGAAAAGAAATCCTAGAAGGATGCTGTGCTGAATATTTGGTTTTTTGGTCATATTCTTATGGAGTTAACGACACTAAACATAAATTGGGGATGAAATGGATAGCCCTGAGCTTCTAGTCTGGCTGTGTGTAGCAGATTGTGATAAAAAGCAAAGATTTTTTATCTGAGGAGCAACTTGAGATATAATAGCTACCACAAAATCAGCATATGGATGCTGGATTTACTCTTATCTGGGATATTTGACTGGGAATATGAAACAAAAGATTCAGCTCTCATTTTAAAGTGGACAGCCATAAGGAGCCCAAGGAAGAAGATCAGAGGAAGATGCTGAGAGACAGAGTAGCTTGAACCCCTGTGGTGGAAATTAGAGGCAAAATTCTCTGTGTGCCTACAAATATCAATGGGATGGATATTTGGTTTTGCTCCCTTGCAGTGGAGATGTGGCATGTATAGAGAGAAAGAGGTTTTATTTGCTTCCTTTCTTTTATCCTTGTAAAGATGACAGTCATGACTGAGACTTGTGAAATGGCCACATCTCTGCCCCAGACCCCTTCTGCACTTCGTGACATGGTGGAAAACCTTTCCTCCTCCCAGGCCCTGACACTGCAGGATCCAGAAATGCTTCTCAGTGCTAATAAACTTACTGAATTTCATGTATTCAAGTGTTTAATGTTGCACTTCTAAAGAAAACCTTTAAAGTGTGATGAAAGCAACACAAGTCAAGCTGGTGCAGGCAGCTGGAATCCCCAGCATCGAGCCATGAGCACAGGCAGAACTGAGGAGAGCCAAGCTTTAATCCTGCCATCCCTTATTTTGGGAGAAGAAGTGGTTGCTATCCAGTGGTTTTAATAAAATTGATCTTTGGAGAGGACTCATTTAATCTAGCTGCTACTGCCTGGGAATGAGGTGCGTGGTGTTACCTATGTTCAACAGCCAGCTGAGAGAGGCAGGGATCTCCAGAGACCCCTTTTACACACCTATGGGTAAGTGAGCTGTGAGGAGTCTCATTTGTCATCCTGTGTTCTGAAGAATTAAACTGTTGATATCACAAGATTTGATTTAATAAACAGGCTGGTTTGTAGGCAGCATTTGAATGAAAACATTTCTTTTAACTTGATATAAGAAGATAAAAATGAGTTTCTGGGAGAACTTAAAACTGCAGCTTTTATACACAAAGTTAATTGAAATACTCATTTTGCTGCTCCAAATGAAAATAAGGCCTCAAGTGTTTCTCATATGGCAAGTTCTGCTGAAACTGGATGGGAGAAATTCCCATCTTCAGAAACTGATGAAGAACCCTTTGAATTTTCAAATTAATCAGGCTCGATGGTTTCTGTTCCTTTCTCTTTTGTTTGTTTTTACTATCATTCAGGTGAGAATTATTGATGGGCAATGTGCTATTGAAAAGCAGTCAGAGCCGAGGGATGTGAGAGAGAGATGTTTTATTCAGTGTCAGCTCCTGCATGCTTGTTGTGTGTAACACAGGACTGGTGACAGTAGTCAACAAAACATTGCACTTTGGCCTTAAAATGTATAGTGCAACTCTCCAGGGGAAGGATCCCAAATACTTATTTTTGTAGGCACAACCAGCTGAGGTTTTGTTTTCCAAAGCTAGTAAAGCGGCTAAATTTAGGTTAATTTTTTGGGGAGATGGCAGAAAGTGGTGTTATTGTACCAGTAGCTGCCAAAGCTTTGAGTTGTGCTCCCACTTGCAGTGTGGGCAGAGCCAAAGGAGGTGAAGGTTGAAAGCTTTTTATTGTGGGCAAAGCATCACACTGCCTTCTTCATTTTAATTCATAAACAGCTGTATTGTTTTAGCTGAAAATTAAATTTAAAAAAAAGAGGTTGCCTGAGGCATATGCCCAGCATGTAAACTTTCACCCTAGAGATTGGCAATGGCATAAATGACAAAAAGTCTTATAATGGAAAGAGCTGGGCAACTTCAATAATGATGACTCTGATCCTTCAGATACATTTAAATGGAAACATCCAATGTCCATTGTTTTACTGGTTTTCTTGCTTGCAGCTGGCATTGTTTCTTTAATGTAGAAAGAAATACTGGAGCATTTTGTTGGGAAGAAGAAAGAAAATTTTCTATGCTGAGAATTGTGCAACTTGGCAAATGTTGGCAGAAAAGCAAGAGCAACTGTAATGTACTCTTTTAAGTTAACTCTGGTTTCTGCATCTCAAGCACAGGTTATTTATTATTGTATAGAGCCATTCTGGACTTTTTTTTTAACTTCCATAGAGCTCCTATAACTTGCATATGACACAGATCATTTACAGCTCCCAGGAAGTGGCCCAACTTTAGTGGCTGCGTCAGATCTTTCTTCCAGTGAACCAAATCCCAAGTGCTAAAACTGGACCTTCAGTTTCAGTGGGAAAAATGGATCAATGCACATCAGCTCACCAGAGACACCTTCCCAGAGCAGATCCTTTTCTTCCCATTCCTCAGTAAGTGTGAGACTGATGCTGTGAGGGAGAGTTAGCTGTTGTATCCATGTCTTAGGTTGCAATGCAGGATGTGACCAAAAGTATGTATTCTATCAGAATCTGTTAAAACCAGGTGGGGCAGGGTTTTTTATCTTTTCCATGACCCATCCTCCCTCCAAGAAGATATCTTCTGTTAATGGGTCATTGAGTCCCACTGCATGACTGATAAAATCACATTATCCAATTGTGAGATGCTCCACCCAGGGGGAGGAGCCAAGCATTTTCTACCTAGATATAATCTGAGATTTGGAACATCAGAGCAGCCTTTTCCCACTGGATTCCTAAAAAAAGACCAGGCCCATCTACACCACCACTGGACCTTTCAGAGGAAAACTGCATCGTTCTACAGGACCACTGCTTCAACAGAACCACATCTGTCACTCCAGGACTGCAGCCACCATTTAATGGGACTGCTACCAACACCCTGACAAGGTGTCAGGTTGTATTCTGACTCTGTCAGTGTTTTTGTACTACTGCATTTTATTTTAATTTTCCTATTAAGCTGTAGTTGTTTTTTTTTATTATTATTTATGTATACTAACAAAGAACTGTTATACCTATCCTCATATCTTTACCTAAGAGACCCTTAATTTCAAAATTGTAATAATTCAGAGGGAGGGAATTTCCATTTTCCATTCCAAGAGAAACTTCTGCCTTCCTTAGCAGACACGTCTCTTTCAAACCAAGACAATCTGAGAGGAAAGGAAAACAAAGAAGAGCTTGTACATCAGTAGCCTGTGCATGATTGTAACTGCCTTTAATGGACAACTTGTTGCTGATATTTTTAATATGCGTTTTTTGTAAAAAAAATGCTGCTATGCTATTGAAAACTAGAGCTATTTCTAATTATTAAGATTGCAAGATCAGGTTTCTCCTATTTAGCTCTGCCTTCTTGCTTTTTCCTGCTCCATTTACAAAAAGAAGCTGTACACAGCAAAATTAGAGAGCAAAACAGTAATTAATTGTTTGTTTGGGCAAGGCAGGGTTAAGAACCCGGCTCTCTGCATGAACAAAAGCAACTGGGTTTTTGATTTAGCAATGTCTGATGCAGGGGATGTTCTTACTCCAAATTCAGTCGCCATGGAAACAAAAGTTCTCTTTAAGCATGCTGTATCTTTGACGGAGCAAGAGGTTCTTTTTGGCAGACATTTTTCCATCTTCTTTGTGGATGATGAATACTTCTGGAATGAGCCACTTTCTTCTGTCTCCTCTGAAAGGCACTGAGTTTCTACTGTGCAGTAGACAGCGTTCCCCTTGAAATAAAGGTACCACTTCTCAACATGTTTCTGAAATCTCAGGAGGTTTAAGATCTCTCTTTTCCTCCAAAAATATAAAAAAATCAAAAGGTTCACATGGTGTGTTGGTAAGAATTTCTATTAAAAGACTCTCAGAGGTAACACAAGCATCAAGTGTTGTGAAAATTGCTATGGTAACTACTTTTTCTGTACTTTTAAGTCAAAAGTCACATAAAACCTGTGCAGACACTAGTGAGTAAGTGAAAACCTGGGTAGAGCTCACAAAACCACTCTCCACACTGTCTGATTCCTGGAGTGGGAGCTGTGGGTGCCTGGTGCTGTGCACAGAGGGTGGTGACCCAAATGCTCTTGAGTGGCTCTTGATGCTCCTGCTGAAAAGGCTGACCATGAACCAGAAACTGAATAATTGGCACAAAAAAAGCAAATGCATGATGCTAAACACTGCATGGCTGGTAATGTGGGATCTGGAATTTAACAGACTTGCCTTTACCTCTCCAGGGTTTGAGCCATGCATGTGATGTGAAGAGAATGCCTTAATTTTTTCATCTGAAGAACCACTGATAAACAGAGCCATGTCCTTCCAGCTGTGGTGCTGTAAGGGTAACATGGAAATGGGGACAGACAGTAATGGGCTAATCCATCTGGACAAGGATTCTCACAACTTGGCATCAACTTTGAATGTGGAGAAGGGCATTAAAAAGTCCAAATTAAAAACCTTGAGAAGTGCCTGCCTAAAGGTGTTCTTTCATTTCATGGAGCTCACTCAGGTGGTTTTTGTTCAACTCATTATCACTGCAGTGTGGAGAGGAACATCTCTGACATTCAAGATATCAAAAGATGTTTGTCTTTTCTTGGATTTGTTTTGTTATTCCTGAGATTTGTTAATGCTTAAAGGCAGACTCATGAGGACTTAGAGCTGATTGTAGTAAATCAGTAGCAAAAAGGCTGAAGGAAGTCATGGAAGGATTTTAATTGCTTTATGGCGATTGGTAGAATCAGCATTCCTGTGCCTCATTATACTAATTACTCTGTGAAAGTTAAAAATAAAAGATTCAGTTCTTGCTCCAAAGCTTTATAATCCAAACACAGGTTATGCATTCTGGAGTGCAGGGAGGGGGGTTGTTGCTGACAGCTGCAATGTGCATTTGGATTCTCTGATGGTTTTCTGGTGTTGGTAACACAGAGAAGAGAAGAGATAGATTCCAGTGGCCCCTTTATAGCAGGGTCTGGACAGATGTGCCAGCTTTCAAATGTCACTTACATTTGAAGGATCTGGTCAGGAATTTTTCATTTATGGTGGGACACTGTTTAAAAATAGGAAAAGACTGTCTTTGAACATACTTGTAAGCCACCACGTGTTTGCACGTCTTACCTTGTCCAGAAAATAATTAATGTCTGTTACCTCCTTAAAGCTCTGTGAATAACCTTTGTTAACAACTTCTGTTAACAAGCTACAGCTATATGCTTTTAATGTGTGACATTTTGTCTTTTTGTACCAGATTTTTTTTTGGTGACAATTTGCAAGCTGCAGAGGCCTGGATGTTTCATGGATTATAGGCTTTGGTTCACTGACCCCCTCACTGAGTGCATACACTTTTATCAAACTCATAGCCAGCTGCTTCAGGATTTCAGGTTGTTGAAGGTTAGGTTTCTTTTCTTTTGTTCCTTTTTCCCATCAGTTGCTAGGACACACTAACTACTGAGTACTTAAGAAAACAGAGAAGTGGCCAAGCTCAGGGGGAAGGAGGTTACTGGGTTTCCCCAAAATCTGTCTTGGTTTGAAAGACAGGTTTCTGCTAAGGAAAGCAGAAACCTCCCTTGGAATGGAAAATGTAAACCCCCTCCGTTCAAATTATTATGATTTTGAAATTAAGGGGAGCTCTCAGACAAAGATATGAGGATAGGAATAACAGTTCTTTACTAGTATGTATAATAAAGCAAGCAAACAACAACAACATTAGCATGAACAACATTAACAACACAGCATGAACAACAAACAGAACCACAAACCCTGTGACCCTTCTGGGCCACGGGCACTTTCCCCGTGGTGCAGTTCCTGGCACGGCCAGCAGGGGGCGCTGCTGGCTCCCGGCCGGGCAGTGATTCCTCCAGGCCAGCAGGGGGCGCTGCTGGCTCCCAGCCAGGCAGTGATTCCTCCAGGCCAGCAGGGGGCGCTGTGGGCAGGGCTTGGAGGCCACACGGTCATGGCGGCTGGGCCCAGACGGGCAGGGATGGAGGAGAGGCTTTGGTTCACAAACCCCTGGAGCAGCTCATCCCGCTGCGCCTGCAGGACTCTCGGGAGCACCAAGCTGGAACAGCAGGAATGAGCAGAAGATCCTGAGCTGGTGGATGAGATGTAGCAGAGGCTCTGTGGCAGTAGCTGGAACTGCAGGATGTCCCAGCAGGGCAGGGGGTGCAGGGTCACAGCACAGAGAAACCCAGAGCAGTGCTGAAGGGGCAGTGGGCAGTGGTGGTCCAGCTCTGAGCAGGGCAGGGACAGGTGAGCTCAGGATCCCGGGCACAAGAGCAGATGGGGATAGGTGTTTTTAGTGAGGTAGGTGTTAATAAGTTCCCAGCTCAGCAGTGCTCTCACAAGCAGAGGCTCACCCCTGCAGCAGAAGCAGCAGCTCTGGGCTGGGTTACAGCAGTGGCAGCAAATTCCTTTCCCCAGGCAGCAGCTCTGACCATCCTCCTCGGAAGCCGAGAACAAGAGGAGCCAGCAGCTGCCCCAGCCCCCGTCCTTCACCTGTCTGATTCTCATGGTAGCTCTGTCCCACAGAGAGGAACTCCCCCAGATGAGAGATGTCCTCCTTCCCCTGAGCTTGGCCACTCATTTGTTTTTAAGTACCCAGTAGTTCGTGTGTCCTAGCAACTTATGGGAAAAATTCTATAGGTAAAAAGGAGCAAAAGAAGAGAAACCTAACCCCCAACACAGGTTTAGGCCAGGAGGTTGGTGTCTGTTATGGTTCAGGATAACAACAGTCGTGACAGCACCTTGATCTGAACAAAACTCTCCAGGGCTGCCTTAGCAGAGCCCATTAGAAAGAAGCAGATGTGTCTCAGTGCTGCTTGGATCACTGCAGGTATAAATCCTATTACACAGCCAGAAAGGTACCTCTGTGCCTATTTCCAGCACAGTCACATAATGAAGAGTTTCAAAAATTTTGTTTATAGAGAACCCTCCTTTTGTGTCTCTGAAGTTATAACACCTAAAGCTTTGACATCTTGCTGCTGCATTGTACATACAACCCATGAACTTGTTGTACTCTTTGTATTGTATTGCCCCATGTGTTCCCCGAGGGAGAAATTACTCATTGTCAGCTCAGATCTTATGCTCCTATTGGAAGTTCTTCCTACTTATGTTTTGCTCTGTGGAAGACTTTTGCCTAATTCTAGTAAACAAAACAAAGAAACTTCAAGGTTGGGTGATGTCAGCAAGAGGACTGTGCCACATTGCTATTTGGCTTTGTCAAAAAATCCATTTGCTAAAAGAAGCTGTGTATGTCACAAAGAATTTAGGGTCAACGTTTTAGGTAGTGTGTTGGGTGGCTATGTTGGGTGGCTTGACTAATTCAGAACAGTGTGTTATTCCTGATAAATACAAAGATGCAACAGTCTTGAAGAAAATACACCTGTGAGCATGGGAACAGTCAGCAGATGAATGGATATAATTCCAAGTCTGGCAGAATTAAGGAAATGAGCTCAAAGATATCTGGTTTTCAAACAGGCCCTACCTAGAAATGCAGGTGATGTAAGCAGAAATGAGCAGCTGTGCTTGGGGATATCACTGCAGAAACCTGAGGAATTGGAGAAGTTTTCAGAAACTGAAGCGTGTCAGATAAGGAAGAAAAAGGGGCTATACACACAGCTTTTGTTTGTTCATTTGTATTATTTATAGTACTCATTTCTATAACTAACTTGACTAACAACCTGGTGCCCAGTGAACTGGGTGGTCCCCAAACACCCCTGGAAGAAGGTGCAGCTGCTGCAGGAGTGCCACAGGTGTTCAGGAAGGATGAGCAGGTAGCTGAAGTTGGCTGCTCAGTGCCTTCTATGTGCTCCTGCAAAATGTTGGTACTTGTCCTGTGTCATTTTAGGAAAATGAATTGGTTAAAATGAGAGGCCAAAGACTAGAAATCTTGCATTTTTTTCTTTCAGCTCACCACACAAGTGTTGTTTGGGTATACTATTGGCAGCAGTAGGTTTGGAGGGTGTTTCCGTGGAACTAAACAACTTGGACTTGCAGCATTTTACACAGCAAAAACTGTTGTGTTTCCCAGCTTGCAGACACTGAAACATGTAGGGTAGCTGTGAGAGGCATCAGAGCACATGATGCTGTGACCTTGGGAGTGGAAAGACTCATGGCACTAAAAATTCATAGCAAGCATCACCCAGAGAGGTGATATGCCGTGGAAAAGTGGTGGTATTTCTGTATTTGACCAAGTCAGCTATGAAAGGCCATAATGGCATAGCTCAGTGTCATTGACCTCTGCTTTTCCAGAGTGTTTTAATCTAATTATTCCACGTGGCTATAGATGGCTTTGAGATGTTTGACTTGATTTTTTTGAACAACAGGTCTGTCTGTCCCTTGTTACAGTAAATAATGTGTAAAGATACTAAAATCAAATTAGAGGCATGTGGGAAGATAGGTTTGTAAGGATAGTGCAGGAGGCAATCTTTCCCACTGAATTGCAGCTGTACTGATTACTGAGGAGTGGAAACAGCCTTCCCTGCCCAATGGATGGAGGATGGATGTTATAAAAGAGTGGGGCAGCTGGTCAAGACTTGGAGCTTGAGACCCAGAGTGTGCTGCAGTTTGGGATGGAGGCTGCTGGCTGTGCTGAGGAAGAGACATGTGGTCGTGCCAAGGGACAGATAAGGTAAGAAGATGCTGTGTGAGGGACAGACAGGGTTAGGCAGCTCAGTAAGGGATGGGTTGGGGTTAGCCAGTCATGCAGAAGGAAGAAGGAAACTTGCAGAGAGAAGGAGAAAAGGACTCAGTGCTGTGTGGAGCTGCCTGTAAGAAAAGGAGTCAGTGCTGTGTGAAGCAGCTAATGAGGAAAGAAATCAGTGCTGTGTGGAGCTGCCTGTGAGGAAAGGAGTCAGAGTTGCCTGAGAGAAGGCATGAAAAGTTTTTAATAAAGGACTGGTGTTGGTGCCAGTCATGTCCATCTCAACATAATTGCAACAGAGGCAGGCAGACTTCAGCTCAGCATTTCTGTCTGCAGGCAGAAGGAGCAGTGCTGTATGCCTTAAATCTGAAAGCCAAAGGGGCTTCCAAGAAAGTTACTAGTAGATTAATGTAAGAAAAACAGTCTGTGTTCAGCAGCCTCATTGTTTGTGTACTGAGAATCCCATTCAATACTTAACCCAGCTTTTTGTGGTTGCAGTAGTAAGAAATGCTTATTGGGGAGTGTTACAGTGGAAACATTTGTGCTAAGGACAAAAACAGGCTGCAGAGGACAGATGCCAAAGCATTGTGGCTTTTCAAAATTACTGTGCAAACTGAGCAAATGAAATGTTTTTTTTTTTGGTTTTTTTTTTTTTTTTTTATGATACCTTACACTTAGTATTCCATGCCCTGACCCCTGGAATTAGCAGGGCAGCCATCCTGGGCCACATGTCATCCTCTCCAGTGGGAGGGGGTGTTCTGCCAGAGGGTCAAGTAGTTTGGATGCAGCTCTTTATACTCCTCACTAGCTGTGGGGGCTCACACCCCCTCTCATCAGCTTCATGTTTTATGGGCCAAGGGTTACACATGAAATAGGGTCTAAGTGTGTTTAGATGCTCACAGCAGAGACTCAGTGTTTGCAATGCACTTGGCACAACGCTGCATTTGGCAATAGGGGTGATATGGTGCCACATGGAATTAATTTCCTGAAACAATGGAAGCACCTACTTTCTCGAGTATTTTTTTTCCACTATTGAAACATTAAACCACTTTGTACAACAGTTTGTGTTTGCTGCAGCTGGTCATTCCCTACTCTAGAGGCATGTAGGCAGCAGCAGCCTGGTACCAAGGGTGTACTCAGACCTGAAGCCACAGGCTTTGGCATCAGAAAAGATAAAACAACATTTAGGAGCTGCCTGAATCAGTTGGGCAGTGCTGTCTGGTGTTTTGTACAGGACACAGAAAACCAGGAAGGAATCTCACAGGCTGAGGTTGCCATCTTTCAAGAGTTTAGAGCACATGGTGACCATAAGTAGGCTTCAGTGGGCTCCTTCAGGAGCTTCCAGACTAAGGAAGAATATAAATTTTCCCCTGATTACCAGAGGGAATTCAGAGTTTCTGCTGGCCTGAAGTGTTTCTAGAGGCTGTTGAACATGTGCTGTTATTCAAACTTGGACACTTGGGATTGATGTGCAAATGGTACAACTTGTCACTAGGGTGATGTCTGAATTTCAGAAATGGGTGGTGTGGCTGGTCCTGCAATAGCTGGTGTTCAGAACATGTCTGTGGCTGATTGCTGAGGACCTCTACAGCCTCTTGGCAGGAAGTTCTTCCTGTCTGACAAGTAAATGTGCGTGTGGGAGTTCAGTTAATTCAAGCACTCTTTGGAGGTCTCAGCTTGTGTGGGTGAGGCCACTGCTGAGAAGGATGAGAAGCTTTGGTCCATCTGATTCTCTGCATCCCCTGCTGAAGGCCTGTCAGCCCCAGCAGGGAAGGGAAGGACACACTGCCAGGGAAGTTTGGCCCAAAGTTTTTTTTAATGTCTCCAGCTTTTCTCTAATCCCCAAGCCAAGAAACTAACTGTACTTTCAGCCTCTTAATATGAGTGGAGAGCATCCTGAAAATAATTGCTGCAAACAAAATTAATCTGGCCCTGCCTGCAGAACACCCCTGAAGGATTGCCTCCAAAGTGCTTGGACTTAGATAAGAAGTAAGCTCTCTTTAGTGATGTGTGTGCTTTCTAAATAAACTCCTTTTAAACAGACTTGCTGTTTAAATCTGTTTATTTACTGTGGCACATTGTGCAGACTATGTTTTAAGAAGCTCAGCAACCAACATCAGAGCTTTTACATTAGTGAGATCTGAGGAAAAATGGGAGTGAGATTTCAAATATCCCATTAATCTTTTCACTTTAGGTCTGAGCCAGCTTCAAATTGCACCGAGCTGGTGCCAAGTGTGAATTTCCATCCAAATAAAGGAGACTTGGCAGGTCTGAGCTGAGGCTTTGTTTTCAGGAGGGTTTCAAGGAGAGGGGGATGGAGCAGGGCTCCATGACTGCCGTGTGCCAGGCGGCCCCAGCTGCACACGGTGGACACACTCCTGGTTTCTACATTTCTTTGCCTATGTTTTCAATCTCTGTTTACAGAGGTGGCTGTTAAAATGTTTGTATGTGGGAGCCTGGAGTTAGTTGTGACTTAATCCCACACGTGTGCAATTCAGCATCTGCAGGTCACTGGGTTTTAGGATTTCACGCTAAGGCTTTACCTCAATGGCAGCTGCAGGGTTTCACAGCTTTTGGATCAAGCTCTGCTCCTGCCCGCTTGCAGTGGACCTGAGTTCATTATATTTGCCTTCTGTGAGGTGAAGCCAGAGGGGTTAGAAGGGAGTAAATGGAAACACATGGGGTGAGCTCGGTGCTGGCAGTGCTGCAGCCATCAGCGTGTGGTGAGGAGCTTTAGGGGAGCCTCTGGCAAGGGGAGGGGTGCAGCTGCAATCTTACAGCCTACCCAAAAACCAGAGAGGCCTCTTTGGTTTTGTCTTTCGTTTCTGGGGTTGTGGATGGAGTCAAGCCTCCCCAGTTCACAGAGGGTAAGCAGGAGCTGTCTGGAGGGACAAGCTCTCAAGATTGTGCTGAGGGGAAAGGAGCTCACTCCATCCAGTGTGTTACCAGCTCTGGATCTGTGCATGCAATAACCCTGAAATTCCCTCCTGTAGTCTGCCTGCTTTGTGTCCTCCACAATCAGCTGTTTGCAAAGTCTTCCCAAGCACTCTTTCCTTGAATTTTCCCTGAAAGAGGGGTTTTATGACAGCAGAAGTGAGGAGGCCATGGTGGCCAACTTCTCTTGTCTCCTGGAGACATAAATCAGGATATCTGCTGCACAGCATGAGCACTGGCCAGCCTGCCAGGATTCCAGGTATTAGTCTGGAATTATTTGGCTGTGATCTGAGTGATGACATCCACCTAAGAACTCATTTGCTGCAAAGTACTTACTGCTTCTGGGGGCTTTGGGGGGTTTGTGTCACTTCTTACAGAAACCAAGAATGAAACACAAAAGCTTTTGTAGTTTTACCTGTCCTCATTCTTCCTCCCCTGTCATGCCCTTCCCATTCCAATGACTGTTTTCACTGTGAATATAGGCACTGTGGGTAAAGAAAATAATTGAAGAATTCCCTAGACAACACTTGTATTTTTGGCAGACAAAATTTTTGTTAACATCTTGAAGGCTCTACTGCCTGGAAAACAGTTCTCAGTGCCTCTGCTTTGTGTTCACACCATGACTGCTGCCCTCAGCCTGGCTGCTGAATTAGCTAAGCTAAAGCATTAAAACAAGCTAAGCAGTTTGGTGCCCAGAGGCCCTTTTCTCTCAATAGCCTCTGCTTGATTTTAAGATGGTCCAAACTTCTCCAAAAGACAGTAAACTTATGTAGCTGGATAAAACCTTTTTCAGGACAGTTTTTGTATGCTCCTCCAACCCTCACACCTCTGTGAGATTGTAGCACTAGGATCCTGCTGCTTTTACTTATCTGCCTGCTAGTGCTCTTGGTTGTCTCTGGATGCTGTTTTCTCCCCTTCTTTCCCCTAAAACTTGGTGGAGAAGAGTGGCTGTATTTGGATTTTCCTTCATCCTCAGCATGCACAGAGTGAATGCAACAACAGATTGTGGTGCATTCTCCCACGCAGAGCTTTCCCACTTTTTATGGATCTCTGGGGTGCCTAAGGTCTATTCCTGACATTCCCTCTTTCTGCTGACCTTGGCTCTCCTCACACACACTCAGTTATTCCCTGAAGTAAAGCAGCTCATCATCACTGGTGCCTGTGGAATGCACAGAAAGCTGAAGTGCACAGTTTTTCCACACCTACTGAATTAGGTGTTAGCCCCTGTGCATCCTTGTGAAAAGCCAGCACTGGGAGGAGGATGGAGACTTCAGTGTTATCACCTGTCTGGCCTCTCAGCTAAAATCCAGTCCAAGTTTTGCTGAGGCAGAAACTTGGCCACTGAAGCAGCAGATGCTGCTGAATTTCTGAGTAAAATGTCACTGTGTGTTGGCACAGCAAAAGGCATGTAGTGTCTTGCAGAGCAGCCAGCAAGGACAATATTCCTGGCTGGGAACTGAGTCAGGAGCAAGCCTGTGTTTCCTGCTCCTGGTACCTGGGTTGCTTGTCTGCCTCCTCTCAAGCCGATCTGCTGCTTTGGCAGAGCTGCCTCTGAGGTTAATCTGCTCTCAGACAAATTGGAAGCCAAGCAGGAACTTAAACGGGCAGCCCAGGGAGGGCTTTTTCCACAAGATTGTCTTCCATTGATGCTACACACTGACATCTGCTGAGGCTTGTTGTCCTTGTGCCACCTTCTCCACAATTAGCATCACAGAAAGGATGCATTTGATCACTGAAGGGGTTTTTTGAGGAGCTGTACCTTCTTTAGGGACAGATCCCCCTGTGCTAGATAAGAGACTGCTTCTCAGAGCATTCCTATTGGGAAGGGGATTTGTATGTAGAGGAATTTCATCTTGGGTGGAATGAGGAGCAAAGTTCAGGTGTCTCTTATCACTCAACTTACTCTTGCAATAAAGACTTCTTTCTAGTAAAAGCTGGTTTGTTCTCAGAGCAACCTTGGATATGATAGATTTAAAAAATATAAAGAATTTTGGGGCTTTGGGGAAGTGCAAAGTTTTCTTCACTGCACACCTATTAATTCCTGTGCAGCAGCAAAACACAGGTGGGTCAGGGAGTCTGATGTCTCTCTGGCTTTTAATGCTGTGCCAGTGTCACTCAGTGCCCTTCACTTCCCTGGCTATCTCCAGCCTCCCAGGATGGCAGTCAGCCCCCACAGGAGTGTGTGTGCAACCCATTGCTGTATCAGATCCTGAAAAGAACCCCAAAACTAGAGTGCAATGTTGCTAGGACAAGGAATGAAAATTGCATCGATTTTCAGGGCACAAGAATGTCAACAGCCTCTTCTTGAGCAGTGAGTGTCTGATGAGGACAGGGCTGGCCCTCTCCTCTCATTCTTTCTTTCTTGTTTAAATGTGTATTGATGCACTTTGTTTCTTCCCCCACCTTGGACAAAACCAACCAACCTCTACTGAATGCCTGTTGGGCAGTTGTCCCTTAGCAGTGCCTCAGGTAGGGAAAGGTTCTTCCCCCAGGAATGGTGGGGCAATGCACAGGCTCCCCAGGGAATGGGCACAGCCCCAAGCCTTACAAAGCTCAGGAAGTGTCTGGACAACAGTCTCAGACACACGGGGGGATTTTGGGGTGTCTTGTGCAGGCCCAGGAGTTGGACTTTAGTGATCCTTGTGAGTCCCTTCCAGCTCAGGATATTCTGTGATTTAATTGCTTGTATTTTTGGATGGTCACATGCATTCCTATACTGTCTGATGCTGCCCTTGTTGGAGGAGTCATTGCTTCTGTAAAAGGTAGGAAAGTGAAAAGTGCTGTAGCCAGGGAGAAGCACTACAAGAAGTCATCATCTGTACATTGATCTCTTTATTTTTTCTCAAAGTGCAACTTGCCTGCTGCCTTTCTGCTGCTTCCTAAAGAAGACAGGCATATTTGCTTCTTTTTTGAAGCTGGAAATTTAAGGAAATGTGTTTTTGTTTTGCTTGGGGGTACCTAAAAATTGCTACATTAATTTTAAGTCCAGTGTTGAATAATAACTGCCTGGAGGTTTGTAACTTGTGTAGCAGGCTGGTGCCTGATGTGATTTTAAAAATGACCAAGGCATAAAACCCTGAGAGCAAGAATTTATGGAGAAGAGATAAGAAATTTTTTATTAAGAGAATGTGCTTGTCTTTCAATTTACTTTTTTTCCCCCCTCCTTAATATTATCTGTGGCCAAAAACATCCCAGAATTTGGATTGTCCTGAATATTGTCATTCTCAGCAGCATTTTCAAGGGCAAATACCTCCTGAAGTGCTGAATAACAGGTCTTGTATCCATTCTTTGGAGGAAATCCTGTGCAGTGCCTTAAAATTCTGGCTTGTTCCACCATCTCCTAAGCTGGAATGTAATTTTCCAAATGAAGTATCACTGATTCTACACCCAGGACACAAAACAGTGCAAAATGTGCATCCCTCAGGGTGGGGTTTGGCCCTTTTCTTTGATGGGGGCTCAGTGACCCTTTTGGGGCTATTTGGTTGTCCAGGTGCACCTTAGTCCTCGTTGGTACTGAGGGTGCCAAAACCAATCTCCTGACCAAACCTGCATGAAACTGTGCCCTGTTATGCTTCAAACCACTGGGTTTTGGGGGGTACCCATAAAACCTTTTCTATTGCAGTTTTGATATTTCTGTAATGTTAACATTATAAAATTATTTCTCTGCATGATGAATGAAGCTCAAGTTTGGAAAGAAATATGAAGGAGTAGCTGCTGGGAAGTTTTAAGTTTAGAATAGTGTAACTGTAGATAGAAAAAGCTTTTTTATTTTAATCTTAATTGTTCTAAAGTGGATCTGATCTTATGAGATAAGGGAGAATTGATTTTGAAGCAGAAAGGGAAACAAATATGCAAATAACTAATGATTGAGGCAGCACACACTTAAAAAACCCCCACCACTCCAGCAGTGTGTTCAGGAGAGCAACATGCATATTTCAGTAAACACTGTTAAAGCTCATGGTTTGTTCTGGGGGAAACACAAATCAGCTCAAATGCTATGAGACAGGGACCTCAAACAGTTGCTGTATTTTGAAATCTAGGCCTGCAACTCTTCTGGTTACTGATAAATGTGTATCCTGTACATCCTGGGATGTAATGGGAAGGCTCTCTGCTGAGCAAGGTGTTCTCCCTGCTTCATCCTTGCAGCTTTTGTTAGCTGGGCTGTGGATCTAGATACTCTGGGGATTCTGCAAACATTCTACAATTATTCCCAATTAAGGGGCATGATATTTGCTTCAGTGTCTTTGATCCTTTAAAAAAACATCAACAACAATTTAGATGGTTTTGGCACATTTAAACTGCTATGCTATTTCTACATCATGCCTGCACTACTGTAAATAGAAAATTGTGGTATTGGCATTTCATTTTAACTCTTGTGATAATCTCTTTCAATTTCAACAGCAATGGTATCCTGGCTACTTACAATAAATGCTGTAAGTTTAACCAAGAACCTTGTTCTTTCTAAATAGAACTTGGAGGAATGTGTAATAAGAGCATGAGAAGCAGAAACAAGCACCATACCTTGGGGGTAGCACAATCTACTCTCTGTAATCAACAGAATCCTTGCAGCCATGCTAGATCTGATGAAATGGGATTTGGCCTTTTGAGGTTTAGGGGAGAGAATTTTTGCTTGTTTGCTGCTGTGATCCTGCTGCTGGTATCCAAAGAAGGTGATAGCTGTACATTTTTCAGAGAGGACTGCACAAGGGAAAATGTGGGAATATGATGGGATACCAGCAGCAGATGTGACTGCCCTTGCACCCCCTGCAGTCCTGCTTTGGCTGCTTGGACAGTGCTCATGAACCCTCCTGCAGTTTTTTACAACAGGTCCTGCTCTACAGGGTGGTTGCCAGGATTTTACATCTCCAGGGATGTGGCATCTCACAGGGACTCACTCTCAAAGGCCTTGCTTGTGTTAGATGAGAAACATCAAAAGAAGTAAAGGACAGGGATGTGAGGGTAGAGGTGAATTCTGTCCTTCAGCCCAAATGGATGCAGTGTCTTAGACTGCTGCCTTGCTCTGCTGCCAAATGTAACTTGGATAAGAATTAGAACCAGGTTCTTGATGGCTTGTAATCACATAAGATCTCATGATGCTTTTGAAAGTGTGTAGCTGCCAACCCCAGCATCCTGGCCGCTTTCCAGCTCACAGAATTACCGTCTGTCTTTCCTGCCCCCTTCCCTCTACACCCCTGTAGTTTCAATTAGATAAGTCATTCTGTACTTTTCTCCAGGACAGTGCACATGCCTGTATTCTCCCCACAGAGAAAACCTTCAACATCCACTGTATTTTTTTACCTAGACATCATTTGCTTTACGTTGTCATTTTGTTATCTATGTAGTATTATCATGCCATGCACCTGATGCAGCCTGTCTAGTTCTGGGGCCTGAAGGTTTGTAGGGAGTGCAGCATACAGCTAGTTTATTAATCTTTTAAACTCTACACTCAGTTAATTATCTAGACTGGGTGTGCCAGGCTTCTCAGTAGTGATTTTTGTCAGGAGGATGCTGGTTTACTCATCTGTACATGATGATACAAACATCAGAAGTTGGAATCCTTAATGACTCATTTCTGGCTGCTGCGTGGTTTTTGCACAGCGTTTCGAAGAGCACTGTGGGGATGCTGACACAGGGTTTTCTTACCCTGCTGGCAAGCAAAAGCACATGGCATGGGCTGAACCAGTGTTCTGGAGCTGGTTTGGGATCCAGTGAGTGTTTCAGAGTGGCTGCAGCAGTGCCTGGCATGCTGACACAAGGCTAAAAGGAGCTGACCTTTGTTCAGCTCCAGCTGTGTGTGTGGCAGCATCAGCCTGGTCATGCCAGTGGGAGATTTTGAAGTCCTTAAATGGCCAATTTTTCCTGATATGCTGTGGCAGTGCCCCTGTAAAACAGTCTGAGCTTCGTGGCTCGCTGCAAGTGATAGCAGAGGCATTTCTAGTGCTTTTCAAACTCAAATGACTTTTTACACTTCAGCAAAGAAAGCAAGTCCTTTACCCTGGGATGTGAGCTGGGAACACATGGACAATGATTTTTCACCAGCCAGTCTGTTGTCAGAACGGTGATTCTCATTGACAGAGAAGTTAATAAACATTAGGAGGATATTCCACAATTGACATCTCCAGTCCACTGCCTTAATACTGGTTGTAATTCAGCTCAGGACCTTACAGAATCTTGTGTTTCCCAAGCTGTCATTTGATTGTGTTGGATGGAATTAAATCCAGTCTGGTTCAGATGTGGAAAAATTGATCTTTATTTTCTGTACTTAGGTGGGATTAGGCTGGGACTGTAAATTTTTGGACAGAGCCTGTGCAGTTACAGTATGCTAATGGTATGGTGCTTAGGTTTGCTTATGGAATACACAAAAGGTGTGATATAAATAAGAAATTACTACATACAATAATGGAAGAAAATCAACTGGGAGTAACAAATTGTCCTTAGAATCTCTTAAGAATGAACTGCTTGCCTAAGGAGGAGAGTTTAATTAAACTCCAGGGTGAAATGCATCCCTGGGGAGGGGGCCAGCACATGGCTTATGAATCAGTTGCACATTAACCTGTTTCTTCTAGTTTAGAAACAGATGTATGGGGTAAGAGTTTGCTGCTCTGGTCATTGGGGAACAAATCAGTGCTCCTTGATGTGTGCAGGGGGAAGGTATTCTTTAGGACTTTGGAGTGGTTTCCTCCACTTTACCCCCTGTTCTCTTTCTCTTCAGCAAAACCCAGAAGATCACTTCATTGCAAGAGCATAGAGGGACAGGAAAAGAGGGAATGACCACATGGAAGATAGATAGACTAGATAGTAAAAAAATCCTTTACTGGAAAGGTGGTGATGAGGTACTTGCCCAGATAAGCTGTGACTGTCCCATCCCTGGAAGTGTTCAAGGCTGGGTTGGATGGGGCTTGGAGCAACCTGGTCTGGTGGAAGGTGTCTCCTGCCCATGGCAGGGGATTAGGAGGAGGTGTGAGTCTGTGAGTTCCCTTCCAACCCAAACCATTCTATGATTCTGTGTTTCTATGATTTCCCACTTGCTGTAGATTATCCTTTTCCTTTCAGCTGCTCAGGAGAGCTGCTGACCTCCACTGCTGCCTTCTGGAGGTCTGTGTGTACCATTGGCCCTGAGGGAGACCCTGGGCACCCTGTGCTTGGAAGGAGGAGGTGCAGAGGCAACAGCCAGAAATGTCTCAGCTCTGCAGAGGATTGGAGCAGGTGACCTACGTGTCCCAAAACAGCTTTACAGAGGATGTGCCAGTCTGAGGATCAATCTCTGCCTCCAAAGAAGGTAGGAGAAATCATGATATTTACCCTGTAGAGAGCAGCACCTGCTCAGTTTGCTGAGTACTCTTTGTTCTGATGAAAGCCCATGGAGACACAGGAATAAAACCATTAGGATGTCGTGGCTGCTTCCTGCCTGACTTTCTTCACAGTCTGTTGCAGATGTAATGAAAGCAAATGTGGTCCATTGGGCAGCTTTCTACTGAGGGGAGTACTGTGAAGGCTGTGATACTTATTAATTTGATAAAACTAAGTATGAGGCAAATATTGATCTTGATTCCAAAGCCAGCTGTGGAAAATGATACATTCTTAGTCAGATCTGCTTTCTGTGGTTTTTCAGAGAAGTGTCTTACCATGCCTGATGAACACAATTATTTTATGTCTAGTATAGATGAAAGGACATTATTCTACTTCAGAATTATGGTTATGTAAGTGAAATTCTTAGAAAAAGTCAGTTCTTTACTAGCCCTAAGTAGTCATACTGGTAAGACAGAAAGTAGCAGGGAACTCGTAAAGAGTACGAGCAGAAATGTGTTGGTAAAAATGTCACACTTTGAGATTGAAGTAATATCAGTGAAAAGTTTGAGCCATGAAGAGAACTGCCCTGTGCCAGAGAACAAAATCTTCCTGACTAGAAATTGTCCTAGTGAAAAGACCAAAACCAGACATTGGAATACTACTGATCAGCCACTGTGTTTGGTACAATAAGCTTGGTGAGGCATTAAAGTGCTTGAAAGAGCCCTAAAATGAGTGATAAGTTTTTTGTGGCAACTGAGTGTTTTCCAGACTCCTATTACCCCGAACTCTTACAGGAAAAGTGGCTTTTATGCAAGATCAAATACATTCCGTGGGTATGTGAGCACAGTGGTTGTGCACTGCAGGTCTGGGAACACTGGGATCACTGACTCCTGTGTGGACAGAGCCTGCAGGGGAAGGGAGAGCTCTGCAGCCCGGGCAAACTGATCAATAAACCACATGGAGCCCAACATTCTTAAGACAGGTCTGAACAAGTTTATTAAACCTCTGCTAGAGCTGAAAAATCACTGCTTTCTATAAATCCACATTCAGTTCTCTCTGGGTAAAATTGCACAGTAAACATAAGCAAAAATCCATGCCTGTTACTTACAGCTGTTTTAATTTTTCATACAAAATGTTTCAGTAAAAAGGAAATAAATTGGGCAGGGCATTTTATATGCATTGGGGCTTTGCAGTGCAGCATGTTTGTAAATAAGTGCAGAGTTTGGCATTTCAGAGAATCAATAAGGCACATTATAGAAAGTGAGAGCCAGGAGTGTTTCCCATCCTTTGTGTACTGGCAAGTCTGGGAACAGATCAATGAGTTTCTGTCAGCATTCAACAATGCCACAACATCTTTCTGAAGTAATTGGGCAATTCACAGAATGAAAGATGCCATCCAAGGGCTGTAATACTAGTTTCTGTAAGAGGAGTATTTATCTGGTATTGAGGTGTTCTGAGGAGACCAGGCAGTCATCCTCCTTTTTCTTCCTCTTCTTTTTTGAGGTGATTCACTTCCTTTTAAGGTTACAAGTAAACAGACTTCAAAATGACAGCAGAAAGGCAAATGTTGTCTTTTCATGGCCTCACCACTGAAGAATAGAGCAGCCTTGGGTTGAGTTGCTTCTTTTTGTCTGAGAACTCTTTCAAAGGAGGTCTGAAGCTTTCATACTCCAGTGCTTGCAATACAGATGGAACAGAGAATATCTTTATGCTTATTATTTGTCTTTCAGTGCCTGGAAGTAAGATGTGCTTGGTGACTGGTGCCTCCTTTTTCCCCTCCTTTGCTGCTGAACTGTGAACAGTTGAACTCATAGGGGAAGGAGAGAGAATGGGTGGTGTTTGTGCTCAGGACTTCTCCACAGGCAGCACACAAGTCCCATCCCTGTGTGTCTTAGTGAAAATGCTGAGAGCTGCACCTGTGGTGATGTGGGGAGCAGAGCATCCCCCAGTGAATGAGGGCTACTGGGTTAAGCCCAGCTTGTGATAAGAGGAGGGTCTGTGTTGTGTTCCTGCTCCATTAGAAAGTGTCAGAGATGCTTTGGGCTGAAAATTGCCATCAATGTCAGGAAGGAAGAGTGAGGAATAGCAAACATGAGGGTTCCTGAGACTTGTCACTATCATACCCTGGTCAGAGACATCAGGGGTTTTGTGGTGTGGCCAGCAGAGAATTGGAAAACTTGAGTGCAGCATCCCCTTGTTCTTTGAGTCGTGTTCCATATATCCTTCAGCAGCACAGGAGGAACCTCAGGACAGTTGTGGGCATCTCTGTGGAATTTGATGACTCTTGTTTGTGCTGTCACCCTCTGTAAACTGAATGTGAAGTCTTGGCCTGAGAAAAATTGTTGTGCCAAATACTGGAGGTCTGTTTAAAAGGATGTTGTTCTTGTGCTGAGTGTGAAGAGTAAAGCTATGGGAAATGTTTTCTTTCTTCTGGAAAATTGTCAGTGATCATGCAAGTCCAAGAGCTGGGTGTGCCTTTGGGAAGTGGAGCTGGAAGGGCAGCAAGGCCCAGGCTGTGCTTTTCTAATCGTTGTTTGTTTCTGGAATAAGGATACCCAGAGGGTGGATGAAGGGTGTTTGTGGTGCTAGGTGAAAATTAAAACCAGAAAGTGAGTTAATCTCTGGAATAAATACCTGTTGTGGAGCTGTTTCAGGTACTGCACTGGTTGGGTGTGTAGAATCTCTTCTAGTCCAGTGGTATTTTCCTTCCTCCCCAGTTGGAAACTGCTGGTTTATTCCTTTTGTTAATATTTCCACTTGCAAAGAAGCCTGCGCCCACCATTGCTTTTCTAGTGTGTTCAGGCATCACTTTTAGGAAGTATATGCACAGAAAGGGAATTACTTTCTCCATCCTTCTTCCCCCAACCCTTGGACCATCCTTTCTCTCCTCTTTATCCTGATACATAGCCTGTATGAAATGGCATTTCCTAGTTCAGTGCTTGTGTGGCTGAGTCTGAGAGGTGCAATGGCAGCGTGGTGGCATCCTTGGTTCCTCTGAACTCAACCTGTGCAAAATGCAGTCTGTGCAGAATGTCTGCAATGTGAGCATGTCCAGCACAATCATTGTCAGGGGAAAGCCAGACCTAGAAAGAATATTATTCATTGCAACATTGGGGAGATTAAATCAAACCCTGTTTCAGTTGTTGAGGTAGGAGGTTTCTCCTCATGGTGACAGCAAATGCTTTATTTGCCTCAGTAAGGTGTTAGTCCAAGGTGTAAATTCTGAATGGCTTCAAAATAAAACTCATTTAAACTGTTCCAAATACTTTGTCATTTCTTCCTTCTCTTTCAGAAGTGAATTCCTTATTTTTTTCCTCATAACTTAGTCCTAACTCTTGCAGTTCATAAATTGAAGGGGGGGGGATTGATGCTTTGTTATAATATGAAATTTACTTTGTATTTAAGTGTTTGTTTTGATATCTGCTTCAAAATTTAGTCCTGAGCTCAGGAGAATGAAGCATTATTTCTTTCAAGCTGATTTAGTCCAAGTGGAAGAAATTGCCTCTACTGCTACGTGCACTGTGGAACCAAAGAGCTCTTGGATAATTTTGCTGAGGTTGCAACAGGGTCTTGTTTATAGTGCAGAGCTGATATTTATTGTTCAGCATTTTCCAGAAAGCTTAATACATAGCTGCATATCAAAATAGAGATAGGAAAGGATAGTCTGTGACAGGTAAGGCAGATTTGACAGGAAAATCCCTTACACTGCCCAGAGCTAAAGCAACACTGATGGCAATGATGCAAACCCAGGTGACAGAGGGATGATGTGCCAGGCAGTGTCTGCCCGTGTTTCATGGAGGTGGCACCATGGGAAACTCCAGCTGGACAGTGATAACAGCAATGCTCAGCAGGGCAGGATGTGATGAAGCCTCTCACAAACTGCCCTGGCCTTTGCATTTCAGCTCAGGGTAAAACCACCCTGTGGTTTGATTTTCTGTCTAATCATTCATCTTCAGGCACAGGTGTAAAAGAGCAGACCATAGGGAGAAGGCATTGTTTAGCAATCACATTTTCGTTCATAAATTGAATTTATTAATTTAACTAATTTGCTCTTTATTATTTTAATTTCATGTTATTCACCTAAATTTAGCCTTCTGTCTCCTTGCCTCTGATTCTCCCACTCCCTGGCTATTTGGCAGCTGGGGTTGGGTTTTTCTTGTTGTTTTTCCACCTTGCTCACTGACTGGGACATAAATTGTTTGAGCAAGAAGGAATTAGAGTAGGACAGATGGCACCACCTGCTGCTAGTGCTTTGTTCCTTGAAAGGCTTCCTGGCCTCTGAGTCTGTTTTGAGCAAGTTGAGGAGGAGACAGTGAGGTTTATCTACTTTCCTGAAGTCCAGAGAGTAGCTATTATTCTGGTTCTCCTTCTCTCTCTCCTGTGAGCATCCTAGCTGCTGGTGGCAGGCAGGATAAAATCCTATTTTCTTTGAGTCTTTAAGGGCTTCAGGTTCTTCTGCCATTTCTGCTTCTGCTGGCAGCTCTGTGCCTTTCTGTCTGTCCCTTTCCCTCCTTGAGAGTCCAGTACTGGCTACTTAAGGGAGGATGCCAGCTGGGGAGGAGGAGGAGGAAAGAGAACACGAAAAGGTCAGAAATTACTGAGGTCCCTCGGTCCTGTGTGACTTGTGTCTGGCAGAGCTGCTGGTCCTGGCAAGATCAGGCTCTCCATGAGGTGTTCACTGGGCTCCCTCCCACAGCTTACAGCGAGTTCTTGTGAAAAATAATACCCACAAACTAAACATGAAGAGTAGAGCCTACTCACATCTTTCCAAGCCCATTTGTCTAGAGTCTTTAGTGAACCTGATTATGAACAAACCACAGTTAAAAAAACCCCTGATTTCTCTTCATAGAAATTAATTCAAACTGAATCAAACAAAAATGGAAAAGTCACACTGGAGATCCTCAGCGATTTTCTTAGCTGAGTTGTACCCAGCACAGTAATCTTTCCTTGAATCTAAGAGGATCCAGCTCTTGTACCCAGTTACATGCAGAATGCTCACTAATTATGATGTATCTCATCAGGTGCCCTGTCAAAGACCCCAGGCAGACTGGAAGTCTGCAAGCACCTGTGGTTAGTCAGGAAATGAATGGCACTATGTCCAAATATACATAGGAGCAATAAGCAGTCAGAAACAAATTAATTTTTAATAATTGCAAGTGATAGCTGATGTTTTCTTCCCCCTCACTTAAAAATGGCATCTGCAGCTTCCAAAATGTAGAGAGACATCTGTTTTTGGGGGAAACATCCTCAAAAGTTTTTTTTTTTTTAATGGGCCAGAGTAATGAGTCTTCACACAGCAGCACTATGTTCCTTGCTTATGGGGCATTGAAGAAAAGAGTAATTTATCAGAATTATTATGTTAAGAGAACAACACCAGCACTTTGATGCAAGGGCTTACTTGAATAAATAGCACATAAAGAAATATTAATTCTAATGGGTTTCCTGTACATGCTATGCAGATGCAGGAATATTCATGAGGTGACTCACCTGATCATCCTTACCCCAAATGCCTGTAGAAGAAGAAGTTATTAGACAAAAGTAACTTTCTTGCAAAATCAAACAGAAAATCCCCCCAAGAAACAAAACCATCAGAGGCTATGGTAGGTAATTTAAATACTTTGTTTAATCTTAAAAGCATATACTCATTCCTGATGGATTTTGCTTTAGATGTTTTTCCTAGAACTCTTCCTAATTAGCATACTGGCTGCCATTTCCCACTCTTGAAATTGCAGAAATCATCCACCTAGTGATTTCTGTCGACAGCTTAGTGGAGAAATGTTCCTGGAAATCCCAGCTTTTTATTACAATTTAAAAAACATCACATATGTATATTCAGGAAAAAAAACCCCAAACCCATATTTTTTTATGCTGTAGCCTTTTTGAGTTAACTCCTCACTTTTGCCTATGCTAGTTTATCCCAAATGAGGAGCAGGGACCTGGAAGGGCTGGCTGATGCTGCTAAAGTTGTATTATGATATTGTCACTAATCTGTCCCCCAGCTCCAAGTTCTCTGCTTCAAGTCTGGTGTAATAAAAATGTAGCAATGAAAACTCTTTCTGTTTTCAATGAGCTCAGGGTTTTGCTGTGTTTTGGGTTACAGCTGCAGGCCGATTTCCTTCCTTTCATCACTCACAGATCTCGAATCTTTTTTCTTTCTCTCAAATTAACAGGAGATTTGGGAAAATCCTAAGTGCAAGCACACTTCTGCCATGAACAGCACCAGGTACCTGTTCAGGCTGTGCTTTGTCAGTCCCATTAAACTCCTCTGTAAGCTCTTGTTCTGACACACCATTCACTTAATCTTTGCCCTATTGATTTAACCTAACAATCCATGTAGTCTCCCATCTGGAAAACCTGTGAAGATATTGATGCAAAATGACCTCTTCCTGAAGCCTGTGGAAGAGATGCTGCTGAAGCAGAATCCTAACCCCATAGTCCAATTTTAGTGGAACTGTAAATGGGAAAACCGGGCAGTCCACCTGGAGAAGGTTGTCCCATGCATTAATTTCCCATCCCACCTGCTAATGATGTGTTTGGCCGTGGGAGGCTGCCCTGCCTCCTCCGCTGCTCCCAGGAGAGGGCAGCTCAGCTCCTCTGGATTGCGAGAATTCCTGCGGGAATTGTCAGCAAGTTTCAGGGTTATGACCAAGCCGGGAAGCAAATCCTGAGTTTGCATCCCGGTGCTTGTTTGGAAGTGAAAAGCAGCCAGAAAGGGGCTGCAGCTTTGGAGGGAAAGAAAGTACATTCCCGACTGGAATATGGATTTTTAATTCCTGGCAGTTTGTTAGTTTTGTGATCTGTGCTGTGGCTGAGCCACTTGACTCCCGACTTCTGAGTTTAAAAAAGGGGTCCCAGTCTCTGTCCTTTGTCGTTCTCTGTGATGTCCCTCCTGCCAGGAGCCAGGGAATCCTCATCACTCTGAAGCCCTTCCTTGTGGCAGGACGAGGGGAATGGCTTCAGACTGAAAGGGAGTAGGTTTAGATTGGATATTGGGAAGAAGTTTTTTACTGTGAGGATGGTGAGGCCCTGGCACAGGGTGCCCAGAGCTGTGGCTGCCCCATCCCTGGAAATATCCAAGGCCAGGCTGGATGGGGCTTGGAGCAGCCCGGGATAGTGGAAGGTGTCCCTGCCCATGGCAGGGGGCTGGAACTGCACGGTCTTTAAGGTCCCTTCCAGCCCAAACCATTCTACAATTCAAAAATACAGTCTAAATTCTGATATATACAACAGGCTCATGATTTCTGGGAGAAGGTGGAAGGGGCTGTTGGGGTGGATGTGATTGTTGTAGCTGCTGCAGAGATCACAGGAAAAGATGCTACCTGTGATATTGCCCCCCAAAACATTCGCAATACTTTCAAAAAAGTGAAAATTGGAGCCTTGGTAACATCAGGACCCAATCTTTCAATACACACCTGTATTGAGTTTTCAGATGAATAGAGGATCAGTAAAGGCCACTAGAAAATGCTGAATGTTGGAGTAGCCCAGAACAGAGACATTTATGGCTAGATCTTTATGCAGTTCTTGAAAATTCTTAATTTTTGCAGTTGATCTTTCACTGAATGCAAACCAGAGTTTTCTTTAGGTTAGAACTCTGAAATAACACATGGTTCTGAGGAACATGTTGCCTTGTTATAGAAAAAAAAAAAAGGGGGGGGGTTTCACTCTGTGAACTGTCAAAAGAGTGATGATAGTATCTTATGAAATGTAGTTTGTGTTTCATCTCATGTTTGACTACAGAGAATTGTTTGAGCACTGACAAATGGTGTTAAGGGCAGCACGATCTACAGCATTTGAGTCATGGCTGTGTTCTGCTCTGGGCTTCAGTGTGAGTTACTGAATGGTGCATCAGTTTCACTCTCTGAGACAAAACATGAATAACACAGATCAAAAAGTAGTTTTAAACTGTAAATATTGTCACTATTATTAAAGCACTTTTCTTCTCCTTTTTGTCTGTAGTTTCAGGAAGTCTGAAGTTATTGCCACGTGGATCTTTTTTATAGCTGGAAAGAAAAAGTTTTGTCTGGATTTTAACAAATACTTAAGATTAAAAAACCCCCAAAGCTGTAATTATTTGGGTTATACCCTTGATGTAGTCTGGAAAAAAAGTCTTTCCCATTCTTAAATGTATCTTTAACATCAGAGTAGCAAAGCAAATAAAAAGCTGGATTTATACAGGAATGTGAGGGAGAGAGATGGGAAGCAGTGAAGATACTCCTCAGACTGTATGCTTTGGGGTGATGGCCTTTGCTGAAGATGGGACAAAATCCTACCCCAAAGGACCTCAGGAGGCAATGTTCAAACCACCATTGTAGAGACTTCAGGGGTGTTCTCAGTCTTTCAGTGGTGCCCTTTCAGTTTGTATAAAGAACTTGAATATTCATGAAGCAGAACAGGTGCCTGTTAGGTAGATGCTCTAATCAGACCAGGGAGACTTTCCTTCCCCTACCAGCTCAGCCACTGTTGGTCTGTGTTACAAACTGCATGAGGTCCAGGCAGAAAGGCTTGGAAAAGAGGTCCAGGAGTTTGCTTTCCTCCTTCCCTGGGCTGCAGAGTGGTGGCTAAAGAAGTGACTTCTTGGGACTTCTCTGGAGGCATTTCATGCTCACCAAGAGGGTGTGCTTGGTGGCTTACACAGCACAGCCTTGGGGCACACTCCTGTTCCATGGGAAAGCACTTCCTGGAAAAGGAAGACTTGTTTTAAATCCTTGCTGTGATATAGAGAATTGATGGATTTTCCATAGTCAGTGTAGATGTCCTTGTTGTGTTGGGTAGAAGGCTTTTACTGTCCCTTTCCATTCTGGGAGTCTAGCCTGAAAATAAAGTCATTCAGCTGAAAACTATGGGAGAACTTAGGTCCTTTTAAAAATATCACCACACAACCTCCTTCCCTGGGATGCCCTTTCTCAGCATTAGGAAGAAATGTCTGTCCCTGCCTTGGCTAGCTGATATTTTGGGTAAGAGTTGAGTCATCATATTCCCAAGCTTCTGTTTCTGCCTTTCCTATTTCTAGATTACCCTCTAAAGCCATGTCAGCAGGACTAAACATTGAGCTGTTCCTCAAATACCAGTGTTTTATCCTGGGCTGACTTCCCAACTGGTTGTTTTTCAGTAATCTGCATCTCTCATGTTATTTTTTCCCCCTAATTATTAATTTAGCTCAGAAAATAGAGCACATTGTGGGTAATCTCAGATAGCTGAGCTCTTCTGGAAGCTGATATGAGATAAGCTGGTTCTCATTAAGTTGCAGAGGGAGAGCAGAGGACCACACATATTCATCTGACTTCAGGAGCAATAATCTGGGTAGTACATGAAGAATTAGCAAAGTTCAAGGCATCTGAGCACAACAGGGATTTTTGCTTTCCATTTAAGGTTTTGAGGAAGCAATGATACACTATTTAAGGTGATGAACTTAGGTATTGATTTAGGTATTGCTTCAGCAAGCTCTTCCCTTTGGTATTATGGTAAAGTGTGCTTCAATGGAAGCAGTATTATATTGTAGCAAAACAACAAAATTAGGAAGCCAGTTTTGGATCATGTTGGGTAATAATAGTTTCTGATCTGTCTCGACCTTATTTATTGCAGAAGTGAGGTAGAAATCCAGTTGCATATATTTCCTAATGCACCTAGAATTGTGGGAGCACAAGGAAACACAGGAAAGTGAGGAGCTTGGATCTTGGGAAAGGTTTGTAGTGAGGCTGTTTTGGGGGTGGTTTTTTTTTTGTTAAAAAACCTTTTTTTTTTTTTTTAGAAAATCTTGCTGTTGTTTGTATGCTGCATGGTGCAGTGGGACATGCAGGTGGCAGCAGGCCATTGTAGGAGCTTCTGCTTGTTGTAACAAGTTTTAGATTACAAGGGGAAACTGAGGAATCTGTTAAAATATTTCTATCTGTCACTTTTCATGCAGCCACCTGAGGACCTGAGTTCTCACCTTTCTAGAGGAATGCAAGTGCTAGCTCTGTGATCCCAAAGATGACCCTCATTAGAGCTGCCAACATAACCCTGGCAGCCTGGCACAGAGTTGTGGTAAGGGTATTGAGTCATAGATGAAGTGGGCAATAAACTTTATTCAGAGATTTAAACTGTCACAGTCCCATCTAGGGAACACTCCAGAAATTTATGATGATAATTTTGTTCTTAAAGTAGTAAACTCCACCAAATGCTGAAACATGTCCTGCAACTAAGACTCCAGACTCTTTCCCCAAGGCCATGTAACTCTTAGTTACTTTACACTTGACTTAAATTACTCCAGTTAATATATCTTTGTCTTCTAACCTTTGCCAGAAAGGTCAAAATCATTTGCTAGCAAATAATAAATTCCTTTCCTACCCAAGGACTCTCTGGAGTGTAATGATTTCTTCAACTTACAAATGTATTTCTGAACACCGATTCTCTCCTGAATCCTGAAAAAGAAAGGGTGAAGACACATGAAGACAACAACATGAGACTCTGAGGTCAGTGAAGGAGGACTCAAATTCTAGATGGGAGGGGATTGAGGAGATGCCTTAGTCTTAAGCTGAAATAATTTGTTTTGTAATGCTATGGTGAAGATATATTTGATATATCAGGCTTTGTTTTTTCCCTGGAACTCATGTAAGTGCACTGGGGGGAATGTAGCATTCTAACACAACTGTGATCCAAGGCACCAGTACTGAAGCAAGTAGATGTTGCTATGATCCAATGAGAAACTTGAACAGAGAGAGAGGAGAAACCTCACCCCAGGAATAAAAGAAGAAAACCTCTGTTCCTAGAGATGGATAAAAAGAACTTTTATTTTTATACTAGAACAGCTTATCCTTAAAATAGAACCACAATAAGTTGACATGGCCCATGAAAGCAGCTGTGGGAAAGCTGCAAAAGATGGGAGGGACTCCACAATTGCAGATTTCTGGGCGGCTGCTATTCGTGGAAGTTAAAAGCCACAAGAGAACTGTTTGTTGTGAGGGAGTCTCCATGGCATGGCAAGAGAGGCTCCTCTCCCTAAGTAGACTGAAGAAAGATTATTTTAGAGGCGGTAAACTGACTGAAAGTTCCAGGTTTTGTCTCTTTACGTTGTCAGTGGGAAGGAAAAGAGGGTGGGGGGGAGGAGAAGGATTCTGAAGGTTTATTCTGATTTTCTTATAGTTTTTCTTTTAATTTTGTTAATAAAATTTTTCTTTATACCCTTTAAAGTTTTGAGCCTGTTTTGCCCTTTTCTTCCTAATCTGTATCTCACAGCAGGAAATGAGTAAATAATTTCTAGTGGGTGCACTGGCATTTGGCCAGCACTAAACCCACTACATAATTGGTGCATTGACCAGGAAACTCAAATTAGCAAACCAAAACTGCTATGGTATACCAGCCTGGGCAAAGCTAGTAAAGGATTTTACCTTTCACCACCTGCTGTGCCCCATGTACTATCTACTTCTACAGGGGCTGCTCACAAGCTGAAGAGAGTCAGTCCTGCCACTATTTAAAAATAAGTAAATAAATTCAGTACAGTTAGATGCATTTCCATCTCCTTCCCTTTAGATGTGCTACAGGCCCTGTCAAATTACACCATGTGAAAGGCAAGATAAGCAGGTTTCAGTCCTGCACCAGTGACAGGTTTTCCATGCATAAGCCCCACTGCTTTGAAGTCCATTATCTTGTAGTTCTGGGTTAGAAACTTCTTTTCTCTTGGAGAGGGGACTCCCTGCATTCCACATCAGCTGGGCTTTCTCTCAGCCACAGGAAGGCTCCTTGGCACCAAAGCCAACTTAGTTTCAGGTCATTTGTGAGGGTGCAGTGTGTTCTGTGAGTAGGATTCAGCATCACTAAAGTGTGTGGCTTCACTTATGAAAAGTCATGCAGGAGCAATGGCAGAGCAGAGCAGCAGTGCTGGAGTGAGCAGCAGATCCAGGGGGGACAGGTGAGAATCCTCCCCTGGCACTGGCCCTGTGGATGATGCAGAATTTGTTCCCCTTGTGGTCTCTCCTCTTGTAGCCCACAGAAGAGCCTGTCTGTGATTTCAGAGGTCAGGGTTAAGATCTTGCACACTTGGATCACCTCTGAGTGTCACACTGGCAGCTTCCAGGGCAGGTGTTCTGTGCAAGGACAAGGTTCAGCACCCACCAGCAGTCAGGAACATGAGGTGCCAACTTGGCTGGTTGCTGTTGGAAATCCTGTTTTTGTGTGGAAATACTGCTGTGCCTGAGGTGTGAGCAGTGCATGGCTCTGGCTGTAGGTCTGCTGGAGTCATACATTCTCATGTGCATTGAATGTGTAATATATCCATACACCCAAATGTGTCCTGTGCAGGACACATTAATTTTGTTTTATTTGTTTTTCAGCTCTTGCTGTAGTAACTTTCTGAAGTCATGCACGTTCTCCACACAAAGCAAGGAAGAAAATATATTTAATTTAGTTTCCTACAGAAGCTACACCCTTTTGGCACAGCTTTCATTTACAACTGCAGTGATAAGTAAGTAATTAATCTTTCAGTGCAAATCAATAGGACAATCTTGTTTCATCTCTGTTTCCTTTCATTTTGTTTTTCTTTGCTACACTGCTTTTCTCCTGCCTATCTAATCCCTCTGATGGGAAGCTCAGCCCTGCCAAGAGCTGCCTTTGGATAATCGAGTCACTCTTTTTCCTGCAATCTCTGTCCAGCTTGAGAAATATTGGAGCACTCAACTGCTGTTCACATGTGCTTAAATTCAGCTGAGCGTAGCTGTGTGTGTGAGCAGTTCTGTGAAAAGCTCTGTTTTATTTCCTAAACTGCTCTGAGCTGGCACGTGGAGATCATCCTCTGGCAGCCCTGATCTACAGTCTCTGCTGTTTCCTCCATGGGATCTCTGCTCCTTTGCTGCATGTGTCAGATGAACTGGGGAATAAATCCTGTCTGTGAGATCTCTGCCTCCATTTTAGAGCCTCTGTGTATATGTGAGGATGACGAAGAAGGATTTTTTTCTACATTCTAATTTACAGCTACAGAGTAGCTTTCAGGGGGTTTGTGGTAGATACTGGTGTTGTGAACTCTTCTGGTCAAAAAATGTCCTTTCTTGAATGTTACAGTGGGATTTTGTTAGGGGTTTTTCCTTGTCCTTCTTCTAAGTATGTTGTTTTCATCCAAAACTTGAAAACTTTTAATTTGGATATGCTGGCAGAGCAGAAGGGAGCATCTCTGGGACATCAGTGGGGAGTTTCTCTGCCTTCAGTCTCCTGCCTGAGCAAGTGTCCATGTCCAAACTGCACCTGCTATGGTAAACTGTTATATGGAGCTCTCTAAATACTCTGTCTGCAGTGGCCAGCAGATGGGAACTATCAGCTGTTTTACTACCTAAAATATATAGCTTGGTCACGCAGGAGAATAGTGACATGAAGTACAGGACTGCAAAGCCACCAGGATGGCAGTGTGAGCCACAAGAGCTGTGAACAAAATTTCAACTGATCTGTTCAAGATGTTCTGCTTAAAATTTTCTTAGGGGTTTAAAATAGTCATGTCAGTCTTTTCCTAATGGACTCCAGTTGTGGAACCAGCTATAAACAGGGTTTATAAAAGTTTGCATTTCCTTGTGCTAGTGTTCTCCTGTGCATCATTCAAATGAACTTTTGAACTGATGAGCAGAGCTGCTGCTTCTTCCCTTTTGTGGGAAGCACTTCTGGTGGGCAGCCAAAAGAATGGATTTTCCTTTCAGTTTAAATTTACAGTTGTTTTAATGAAGTAACTGAGCTGCAGTCAAACCTGCCACTTGTCAGCCTCGTGTCATTTCACTTGCTGCTGACATGTAGCATAGGTATAAATTTTATTACTCTGAGCTTCCAGATGAAGAGAATCTTCTCTTCTAGTGCAGAGAGCATCTCTATTATTAATTGTTTAGCTTTTCACTTAGTGCAGGCAACACTGTAAGTATCTACTGAGCCTTTCATCCCCAGGTTTGGAGTGTGCTATACTGAATACAAAGGGACACCTATGTAGTAAAATATGAGTGTGTTTTAGTAGTTTGTTCGCAATAAAAGAGAAAAAAAAAAACAAATCAGGCAAAATTAGTCATAGTCCAGCACAGAACAGGGTGCAGACTTGGCCTATCACTGCACAGAATTCAAATAGTCCATGTGTGCAGTTTTTGCTAGGAAAAATGGATGCATTGTTTGCTATTTTTAACTCATGGATGTGTGTCGAATTGTTAAGGAAACAATCAAACCCCGTGCTGAACTAAAGAGCATAACTAAGAGGGGATAAACAGCCTCTCATTTTTGAAGCTGCATGTTGCTGGGACCAGCAAAAATCTAAAGATATTGTGCTGCTTCTAAGTAATTGCTGCTTCAGCTTGTCCAGCCTCTGGGTAAGGTCCCCACAGGCACCTTTTGAGGGGCACCTGAGTTTGCTTTATGGACATCTAGGCAAAGGCACAGCTTTTTAACACTTCTAAAACAATGTCTGTGAGAAAAGGGAGGTGACACTGAATGTGATGCACAGCAAGGGGCTGGTGGGGCCTTTTAAGTCATTTTGGGCTTTGAGCACTGGCAATGCAGCTTTTATTCTGTATTGTACTTCAGAGCTTTCCCCCACAACTCTGAGCCTTAATAATAGTTTTAAAATACTCTCCTGGCGATTCTTATATAAATGCAGAGCCTCTAGAAAAAAAATCCAGGCATGAAACTTGAGATAAAGTGTTGACAATGGGCACTGCCATTCTTTGTGGGAATACCTGTCACCTGGTGTGGAGGTCATGCATTGTCACTGTTCCCTGTTTGAGACCAATTACTGCTGGGCAGGGAGGAAATAATATGCAAGAAATCTGCCTAATAACCACTTTGAGGTGATTTTGTAGTGACTTTTTGTAGCTAGCAGTCTGCTAAACTGTTTACCTCCTAGAGAGCATTGCTGCTGAAAAGCCCAGTGTAGTTTTAGCTGTAGCTTTTTGCAAATTCCCCTCAAAAAGACCCTTCTCTTCTCATTGTCACGCCTTTTGTTACCTCCTTCTGACTCATTTTTATGGACATAACCTGAGTTTTTATTGGAGCAAGTGAGGTCAAGTTCAACCTTACCATCTCTGCTGTGATTTGGGAACTGCTGTTCAGGGAGCCATTGTTCTCCAGCCTTGGCTTGGAGAGTTTTCACAAGGATAAGGCTAGCTCATAAAATTAAAATCCATGCAGTCAATTACTGGGATATTTTGGTTAGTAATTAACTATTTGACTGACATTCTGTCCAGGTTTTTGAGGAAGGATTTTGCTCTAAGGAAATCAGTCTACACATTTAATAGCTTGGCACTGAGAAAACCCTGAAATATTAAAAAGATTTTTTAATATAGCCTGTAGCATGGCTCAAAGCATCAGAGGTTTTAAAAAAAGTTTAATGTTTGGTTTTGTGGTCAGAAACTGAGAAGTACTCAGCCCATATAGATGGAGCTCTCCTAAAATCTGTTTACAATTAGGAATATCAGCTCTTTTGCAATCTGATCTTCAGTCCTTTGGTTTAGACTTTAATATCATTTTCCTTAGGCTGAAAGGGCCACTTCAGAAATCTCTTTTGCTGTCAAACACATCCTTTGCTGGCCTCTGTTGCCAGCAGCAGTGACAGGAACTCTTGTTCACTCTCAGTCTCTGCACAGTAAAGCATATCCTTGTAAAAAATCTTATGAAACCTGGGATTTTTCTACCATGCCAAATCCCACATAGCTGATGCCAAACTGGATTAAAGTAAATACCAGGTCCAGACTGCAAGAGCTCTCAGAGGGCTGTCCTGACAGCCTGACTCCAGTGCCCATCCTCGCTTGGTTTGTGTAAGGGAAAGGCACCAGGAGTGGGTTGCTGGGATTGCACTGGAATTTTCTGCTGTTTCCTGACAGTTGCCATTTCCTCTTCCTTAACAACCTGTAGCTACAGGTGATACAAAAGTAATACTGAGCACATCACATTTGGGAAATGCAAATAGGGGGTGATGCAATACTCCCACACACAAAATTCAAGCTGTCTAATGTATAGTACCCTCTTCTTAAAAATTCCTAAAGGTTTGTACCAGGGAAACTTGCCTCATTTTTAAAATTCTAATCAAGTGTTTTTTAAGTGCTAAGTGATTCCAGAACCATAACCTAAAAACCCCCAAGCCATTAAGGGAAATTTTTTAGACATTCATCCATATTTGTCAAGAAGCAACCTAAAATGTTGACAGTGGTGGCAGAGAGAAATGTTGAATAGTTCTGTTGTGGGGTCAGGTCATTGTATAATGAAGATACGTTTTGTAGTCAACTTCCACTAAGGTGATGTTCAGATCTGACAGTTACTTAAACCATTGCTTCTAATCACACTTACTGTGATTAGAAACCAGCCACATTCACTGCCCAGCCATATCTGAACTGGTTTTACTTTCATTATTTTGAAGAGGATGTGTAGGAGTTACCACTGGGATGTGGCAAGTGCCCCTTGAGGACCAGAGAGTGATCAGAACTCACCTAAAGTAGGTATTGTAAGAAAAAGATCAATTTACTTATTTCCTTAAGAAAGATTTCTGAATGTTCCAGAAAATTGAGAAAATGTAATATAAAGGAGTTACTAATCTGAAACTGACTCAGTATTTATCCTGAGAAAATGAAGCTTTTTAAGGTGTGTCAGGGTGGGCAGTGGGAGTGGAATCACCTGCTCCTTCTTTAAATATTTGGGGTTGTTGATGTTGGGCTTTTTATTTTATTTTGAGTTTAAAGACAGCATGTGATGTTGGTGCTTTGACAGTGGTGAGTAATTGAACTCAGCAGCCAAAGTGAGTCTGGTTTTCAGACGCCCATACCCTTTGTCTTGTATAAAGAGTGAGGACAGCTTTAAACATTTGGTGAATGGCTGGGCTGGGATTGCTGGAGCGTAGAAAGAAAGACCCTTTCAAAAGCTTTATTTAGATACAAGCCTCAAGGAAGGCACACCAGTCTCTAACAGAAAACTCATCATCCAAAGTCTGGGTGTGATGCTTTAATGCATCAGACCAACTTCACAATGCAGAGAGCAGTCAGCCCTAGCAATCAAAGCATCAGTGCTTTAAACATTCCCAGTTTTCTGCAAAGAATTGAGACATCAAATCAAACAATACACTATGTTCAGTCTATAAATGCTGATTTTCTTTTAAGATGCAATCACCTGCAGGTGACTTTCCATTCCTCCTTGTTTGCCAGCTTGAATCCCAGCAAAATATACGTGCCTTGAGCTGGATGGGCACTTTAGCTGGGGAAGAAAATCACATCTTTTCTGCTGGGGAATTTTAGAGACATCTACATCTAGGGATGCAGGTGGACATTACCCTACTTGGAACTTGGGCAAGCAGCAGAGTGCAGATTTCTGATGGGTGCTCAGGGGTCCATGGTGACTGCATGTGGTCACTAAAGATTCTGCCTTTATATTTATAAAAGGCATAAAATACAGGTGTATATAATATAAATACACACAAGGTATTTGTTTGCAATATAACGTGTACATATATATAAAAGACAGCACATTGTCACTCTCCAAGGGGAAATTATTTCCTTAAACAATGAAGAAATACTTTAGGTTATTTTTAAACAAAAGAAAGAAAGTTTTCCTGAGCAATTCCAGCATGCCAAACCCACAGCAAGAGTACACTTAGTGCTGAGGAAAGTGTGTATTGAAAAGACTGAAGGACTGAGTGTCAGCACCAAAGGAAAGCAGTGGCTGACAGTGAGTGAGTGGGAGATTGGACTGTCACATCAAGGGGGAAATCAATGCATGGAAACAAAAATGAAGTAACATTTTACCAGCTAGTCGGATAACTTATAATGACGTTCAGCTTTTGGACACAATGCCTTAGGCAGACTGCTGATGTGTGAGGAGCCCCAGCAAAGATCTGCCAAGTCATGTGTATTTTTAGGCGTTCACACAGATTTCAGTGGGTGCAGGAAGAAAGAAGAGGTGGAGAAAAGATTACAGTAAAAGGTGCTAGTGCTCTGACAAGCATGATCTCTGGGAAATTATGCCCATTAGAGAGGAACAGAACCCAGGAAATACAGATGGTTCCTTGACAGGACAATCACAATTGCATCTGTACTTAGTCCCTGCTCCTGTATAAAATGATTGCTGGCAAAAAGTGAGCAGCTTTAAACAAAATCTGAATTCTAGAGATTTTCTTCCTCTTGTTAGATTGCTTCCCAAGGACCCAATTATCTGGCTTATGGAAACAGATGCTTATACATTCACCACTATCAGTTGGTGTTTGTGCAAGTGCTAAGCCCCCTTCTGCTGTGATTTTCACCTGCTGGAAAGGCGAGTGCTTTGTGACCTCTCCAAAGGAGAGCTCTGCCAGCCTGGTGCTCTTATTTTCTTTATTTAACAGCTACATGTATACCTACAGGAAGGTCAGCTCACTACTTATTAGCAGAACACTGGAGTGGTTCCTCTCTATGACCCAACGTTGCCCCAGTCTGGTCATTCCTTTTAATCGTGCAGGGAGAAGAGGCTGCTGGAAGGGCAGGGGCAGTCTGGGCAGCAGCTTCCCTTACAGCATTTCAGTTGTATAAAAGAATTTCATGCCTTAGGTTGGGCTCTAAAACAGATGTGGGTCTGCTGTGAAACAGAGGTCTGCATTTAGGTTTGAATTAATTTCCTGAATTTCTGAAGAATTCACAATATTGTGGCAGGTCATTTCTCTTATTCTTGCAGGCTTTGGAGGGAGGTGAAAGCCCTGCAGCTCGGTGGTGCAGCTTTTGTTGCTTGGGCACCTCTCTGTCCCTTCAGACTGGGCAGGAGCTGGCAGCCCCAGTGTTCTCCATCCATTCAAGGATCATGGGTTCACTTTTGGAAAGGTTCACTGCAAAATTGGTAAACTTTTAAAACAAACTGGTCCTATTAAAATTCCTAATTTATAGTATCTCTGTGCTCCACCTGGGTCCTAAACTGGAAATAAAGCACTGTGTGAGCTTGCTTGCCCTCATCCTCACAAGGTTTGTGGAGTTTTTTGTATGGGTTTTTCAGTATTTTTTTTTCCTTATGTATTTTTTTTCCAAATTTTAAAAACTATCATCGTGTCCAAAAATCCTATCTCTAAAGTGTGTTCAGGTTTTGTAGGCTTACAGGTTACTTTAGTCAATGATGCCTCTATGACTGTGATGTTAATTAAAGAAAATATTTGGAAGTTATGGTGAAGTTATTCAAGAAATAATGTTACCCACCTGAGATATTTGTGCTTGAAAGGTATCACTACAGACAGAAGGAAAAGTGTTGCTTAGGCTGATGTTTTCATACTGTTGTCCTTGGATGTTAGAAGTAAATGCATGTGACCATTGAGCTGTATAAAATTGAGCTACATTTTATCATTTGAGTCCATATTTCACTTCCAATTAGTTTTCTCTGTGTGCTTATTTTGACTGACCTCTTCTTATTTGTATTAAAATCTCCTGAGTAATTTCCATTCCTGAGGACCTTTGGCCATGTGCCTCTTGCCAGGGTGAATGCACCAAGCAGGCTCCAGGCAGGAGCAGTGCCTTGGCCAGGAGCTTCCAAATGGAACAGAGGAGCTGCTGGTGAATCAAGCTGCTCAGCAGAAAATACTCATTTGCCTCAGTGCTCACTGAAGTCCAAGTTGCATTTGTTATTAAAGATCACTATCCTGATGATACATGAAATAGGGGATGGATAAGAAGAGTTATTTCTTCTAATCTTTCCCTTTGAAGTATTTGAATGCATAAAAATGATCGTTTTGGAAAAAAAGCGTGTTTGAAAGCCAAAATGTACTAATGTGGTGCTTTTCAAACCAAATTACTTGGTGTGCTTCTGCAAAACATTGATGAAGTGTCTCTGACATGAGACAGAATGCAATGGTTTTTAAAGAGTCTGTTTCCTTTTTATCCTACAGAAATATTCTGGATTGATTCCCTGCTGTTGGCTCCTTGTGAAGTGGCAGTTGAGGCTGAGAGAACTTTATTCCTGTGGTGCTGGAGCCTTTGGTCAGTGCAGGTGAATGATTGCCCAGATTGGCTCCTTCAGCCCCTTGGCACCCTCCTGCAGGTGCCCTCAGCTCACAGGCATGGCCAGGTCAGTCTGTGGAGCCTCCCTCCTCCCCTGGTGCCAGGCAGCTGCTCCCTGCAGCTCCTTGCTTGTTTTCTATCCAGAACCATCCAACAGACTTTGGTGTCACCTCTGGAATGTCTAAACACTTCCAGAGCCTGTGAAATGAAATTGTTGTGCAAGTGTTCTGAACAAAAAAAAACAATGGATATGCTGAATAAGAAAAGGGGGAGTTGGCCAGTGTATGGCTAGGCATTGGCCAGGGGTGGTGTGGGGTTACACTGGGCACCACTCGTTTGGTATATTCTTTTATCATTAGTATTGGCTTTCTTTCCTTTTCTGACTAATTAAACTAGAAAACTATTTCACCTCTCTCCCCATCCTGTGGTGGGGAGCAAAGGACTCTGTGGTGTTTGGCTGCTGCCAGGTAAAACCACAAGACTAATTAGTGCTGTTGCTGAAAAGGCTCCTTCTTAACAACCCTAAAAGTGGTGTGGGACAAAATGCAGAGCAGAAAGTTTCTTTTGGAGAAAAGATCAAAAAGTGAAAATTTTTTGGAACTCATTATTTTTTTCTTCTTTTATTTATATGATTTCACAGCCTGCTAATACCAGCAAAGTGGGCTGTTACATGTCAAATCACGCCAGTATTTCCAATCATCTCCCATGCTGTAATCCCAACAGTGTATTTCATTTTTATTTACATTAAACCTTGTAGGCAGATGAACATTACTCTTTATTTTCAGCTCAGAAGAACTGTTGTACATTACCAAGAAATATTTTTATTCTGTGATTAATGTCAGTATTAGAAAGCAATGCTGTTCCTGCTGTGTCTTACAGTCAGGTCAAACAAGAAACATAAACAATTAAATAAAAAGCTGTTTCAAATTACCTCAATATTAATCTGGGGGGAATGTTTTTACCATTTTTATTTCAATGTCCTCTCCTTTACAGGGAATTTTGAAAATTAACTGGGTTTTAATTCCAACCAGAAAGACACACTTTGGACTGAAATCAAATCTGGAAAAACACGTCAGGAAAAGGCAAAACCTCAGGCTCTGTGTGTGATCATAAAACTTTTTGCTGCAGCTTCTAATCAGGTGAGACTCCAACTAAAATTGATAGAAATCTTGCCTGTGGAGTTTTGGCCTTGAGAGTGAGCTGTGCACCAAAAAAAGGAAGGAAAAAATATCAGGGAGTCAATGCCAGAAAAACCCCCCAAAAATATTAATGATGGAGGACAACTTATGTCTTAAAAGAGGTAATACAACATTGAATGAAATAAAAAATCTTAAAGCATGATTTTACATGAGTACATGTTGAAATTCTGATGTTTTAGGGCATCAAGAAAGTAACACCATGGCAATTAAGAGTTCAACCCACAAGGATGTGTCTTTTAAGGATACTTTCAAGGATCAGTTGTTGAGTTTCCACATTCTGGTGTCCTTTTAGAAAGAGCTGCATGATCAGGTGGAAGTGTTTTGGGAACTGATGCTAGCCAAGCTATATTGTACCAGAAATTACCATCAGTGGTAATTATATGCTTAGGATATTTATCTCATATTACATCCTGCAACCCAGTATTCTTCTCTGTGCAAAAATACCCACTGTTCATTAATCAAGGAGTTCTTTGTGTCTTTTGAATCTTCTAAAGAAAGTTGTTTCTGGAATGTTTTGAAATCTATCCATCATGTAGAGATGAGCTTCATGTCCAACCACTTGTTTCAACTACAGCTATCAAAAAAGAGTTAAAACCCCCTTCCCTGCTCTGGGACAGAAATGCTCTTCTAGAGTAGTTAATTCAATCAGGTGTCAACAGACAAATGACTTCACAAATCAAAAGGATCTATGGAGACATCAGTGTAAAAATTGCAAGAGGATTTATCAGGGATAAAAGTCGTAATGTGCCTGTTCCTTGTTCCCTCTGGGAGTCTGGGAGGAGTTTAAGACATGTGGAGTTAAACCCTCTGCTTTTCCCTTGCCCCCACGACTCACAGCACAGCTCAGGTTCCCTTCTCTAAGGTAGGGCTGCCCCAAAGCACCACAAGGTGACTTGGGATAAAAGAAATCCAGTGAATTCCCTTTTCAAAGCCATTTGAGGAAATTGGTCAATACAGGCTGCGTCCCAAATGATTATTTGTCTAGTTTAAGTCTGAATTAAGAGAATTGTAAGTAAAGGTAAGTTATTAAAAAACCAGGAGGATAAAGCAAAAGGCAAAATATGCATCTGCAAAAGCTATTCCACTTGTGTGTATAAATCAGGAGACTGTGTGCTCAAGTGGAGAATTAGGCTGAGTTGCCTGCTGTTATGCATTTAAATTAAGCTGAAGTCTAATAGCTTTTTTTTGAATCTGGCCCTAAGTGTGTTTGGATTTGGTTTTTTTTTCTCTCAAGGAAGAGATCACCCAATAAAAATAGCACTTTGGAAGGAAGAACAATTGAATACTGAACACGAGTGAGGAGCTCTAACTAGTGATAAAGACTGCACTGCTCAGGGAAGATTTGTTGCTGTTGGTAAAAGCCTGAAGAGGCTCTTTGCAGCCAGGATTCCACAGTGCTGATGGAATGAGTGCTGTTTCTGTCCTTGGGTGCTGATGGAAGGGCTGCTCTCAGTTTTGTGCTCTCTGCCTTCCCTGGTGCTGCTGCAGAGGTTTTGTTGCAGGTGAGCCCCTGGCTGTCAGCTCAGGCACAGGATTTCTTCCTGTTAATGCCTCGCTTCCACACGAGGTTGCACACAGGGTTCTGTAGAATTCCTCTCCTTTGATCTTTTGAACTGCGTTCTAAAACAGGCAGCAGAAATTTCCTAGAAAGTTTTGACCTAATTTCTTGTCCTGTGAAAAGAAAGGCTGTTCCAACCAGCTGCTCTGAGGCAGGGCAAGGGCAGCAGCCTTGTCCCCCATCCCTGGAGTAGGGATGTTGTGCTCCAGGGGCTTGGCTCTCTCATCTCCCCACGTTTCCAGCAGTGTTTCTCTACCTGCAACAAATCATTTTGCCTCTTTATCAACACATCTTTCTCTAAAGATGAGGTTTCTGTGTGAGCTGGACATGACAGTGCATGGGCAAAGTATTTTTGGTACAAAGCACCCGAGCCTTTCACCTGCTATTGTTGTACTCTACAGACACCTGAAAATCAGAGGGAAATACTGCACTTGTCCTGCAGAGATGCTAGCTGGGACTTTAAAAGTGAGTTCTGTCTAATTGCTGCATTTTTGAGCTTTACAAATAGCTAATTTCACTTGACTATTGGGAGGTGAGGTTAGGGTATTTAGGTCTACAATTAGGAGACCTGAAGGTGCTTGCACTGTCTCTGGGAAGGATGTGGCTAAAAAGCAAGTCTGAAGTTCTAACTTCTAATTGTATCCTCTTTGTCTGCCCTTTTTTGTCCTAGAATTTTGCCCTGGAGTAGGGAACACTGTCTGTGCCTGCTACAGCTGGAGATGCCCTGGCAGCTGGGGAGGCAGAGGGTAAAGGGGAGGCAGAGGTGCTGAGCCCATGCTGTCTGCATGTTTGTGTGTGCACTTGGGAGGGAAGCAGGAATCTAAAAGAGCTGTCCTGGATGTTTTGGGTGGTGGCTGAAGTGCTGGGACACAGAGGGGATGCAGCAGGTGTGGGGTGGGAGGCAGTCCTGGGAGTCAGAACGACTCTCCTAGAGGCCATTGATGTTTCAGAAAGGGATGCAAGGTGTCCAGGTATTCCTGGCTGGTATTCCTGACTGAGCAATCAGCCCCTGAGCAATCTCCTGTGACTTTCCCTGCAGTTTATGTCCTGGGCTGAACTAATCTACAGCACAACTGTATTGTCTACAGCACAAAGCACCAGCTGGTAAATCAAACCATTATTTTAACTTCCTTTTATTATTTTTCCCCTTTATTCCTGCTGTCTTTCCCAGTGCAGAGCCGTCTACACACCTCTCTGCTATGGAATGATCTCTTGGAGCCAGGATGTGTGATCAGCATCTTTAGCCTTCCTCAGCCTCCTGTGTGGCTACACCTATTTACACCCTGTTAGCAGCTTTATATCCTTTATATGAGGAGTTCAAGGCCTGCTAATCTTGCATCATTTGTAGTCCTGTCTAAATTCTGATCTTTACAGCCACTGCTCTAGAAATGAAAAGATTAATCAAATTCCAGAAGATTACTAGAGCTTCAAACCAGTCAGAATCTGACTGCAAAAACATGTTAATCACTCCTCACTTAACCTGAGCACATACTGCACCCTGCACTCCTGCTCTTGCCACTGATGTTCTGTATAATGAGCACCTCTGGTTGACGGATGCAGAAGAAATTATAGTGCTTTTTGTCTTCTTTTTTACCAGATACATCTGTGCTAGTGCTCTAGATACTCTTCAGACATCCTGCTCAAACATATATATAGAAAAGGCAAGATCTCCACACCAAAATTCACATGCAGAAATATGATTGCAGAGAATTATAGCACTATTTGTAAGGTTTAAAAAGTACTCCAGAAAAGTAGTAAATAAGTCAAAGAGTAAGGATAAGCTACATTATTAGGAACTCATTTCTCATATTTTAGTAATTTGAACATAAAGCTGTTTCAGCAGTAAGCAAAATTTGTTTCAAGTATCTTAGTATAAATGCATTTACTTTAACAGAAAAAAATCCTTGACCTTTATTTCCATTTTGAGCATGTGAATTAAAAAAAAAAAAAAACAGCACTTTTCAAACACTTGAGTTTTTCATCAGTACCCAGTGAAATTAGTCCTGCTGCAGTTGACAGAATTGCTGCAAAACTGCCCTGGTATGGAGCTGAACTTGAAGAAAATTCTGATATGCCCTGTGGGCAGCAGAGTCACACCAGGGAAGGACAAAGAAAGAGAAGTTTGAGGGGGTTTTTGTTCTTCAGGAGCTTGTGCACGTCCCACACTACCACAGACCAGTCCATGCACAGTACCTGACACTGATATCTGGCTGCATCCCAGTGTACACTCAGTATACAGATAGATCCTCTCTTCTGAATTCTGTCTAAAGACACAATTGGCAGGAGGTAAAAGAAGAAAAGATATTAGTTTATTTTGCTGTTGTTTCCATCAAATTAACTACTGTGTATCTGTGTTGGTTTTTATATTCTTTTTCTGCTTTTAAATTTATAGAATGATTCCATTCCCCAGCACACTTTGTTGATTTGATCTGGAAAGAGAGAAGTTCCCTTCACACAGTTCACACAAAGCTCAGGTGAGTTTAATGGACTTCATTTTCTTCTTCACTTTTTCAGTGATTTTGTAATGGGAGCTGTTCCCTCTTGTGGTCCTTTAAGACTATTGATATTTCACTGTTGGGGACCAGAGGCTGTGGCTGCAACTTCTGTAAAAACCTGCAGGTTTATACTGTGTGGTGGCTGGACTCAGAAAAATACTCATTTTGTGATGGGACTGTGTCAAACACTTCTGGATACGACGGTGCTGCCCAAAACTCTCAAAAATACTTGGACTGATCATTGTTATAAATACATAATAGGAATTTCTGTGATTATGTTATCCAAGTAACTGCAAGGAGAAGCATTAGAAGGTAGAAGACAGAAAAGTGACAAACAAAAAACCATTTTATTATAAGAAAAATAATTTCTTGTACTGCTTCTTTCTGCTGCAAGAAGGGCAGGACTGTGCATGCATAAATCACAGCCTTATAAGTATATAGTAAGAGTATGAAGAAAATCTAAGATCAGGCTTTTTCCACATGGAAAAGAGTCTGTAGGATGGGAAAAATATTCATTGACTTACAGGAAACAATAAAATGTCCCAAAAAAAATATAGGAGCCAATTGATTTTATGTGCCATCATTTGCAATCTATAAATACCCCCATGGCAAACTCAAAATATCTCAGTTTATTTGTGACTGGGAAATGGAGACCAAAAGCAGCCTCATATATAAATACAATGGATTTCACAGCCCCAGGATTTATTGTGTCCTCTTCAGCAATGGGGGTTACACACTGAAACAAAGCTGAGCCATAATGGGAAAACTGTCCTACTTGGGATTTATGAATTTATAAAGGATATAGCCAGTTTTGTTGTGTGATTCAGCAGTAAATCACTGCCTGTGGGTGCCAGAGCTTGCCTCAGGTGGGAAGGTACTTGTGGAAGGACACAGCACAATTCCCAAGCAGCCACTGGGCACCAAATGGGAATAAAGGGAAGAAGGGTGAGCAGAGAACCTGCCCCAAATGCAAAATGCTCACTGAAGCACAGCAGTAGCCAGCACTGGAAAGATAAAACTTCAAATATTTGGAAAATTTTTTAAATTAGGAAGTATATTCTGTCAGGCTTGTATTTAACTTACTTTGTCTCACTCTTTCCTCACTTTTTGCTCACTGTCTGCCTGTGAATAGATTAGGACAGGTCACAGGTACATGCAGGTTTTATTTACCTGCAAATTTACACTTCCATTGCTTTATCTCTGCATTATATGACATACAGTGTTTGATGTGCTGCAGCACCTATGAAAGGCTTTCCTTTTCATAATTGCAGCTGATCTATTCAATTTTATGAGGGGGTTGGAATGTGTGGTGGTGGAAGGAGTGGTTTCCATCCCTGGTCTGCCTGTGGCTGGAAGGTTCTGCTTTCATCCTTGCAGAGGATGTGCATGTTGAGAGACAGGTTTCTGAGCAGCAGGCACAGGGCTGTGTTGAGGCTCAGATGGGATCAGACTGTGTATCAGACTTCAAATGGGTCCTCATCAGGCATTTCAGACCTCTGCTCATGCTCCTGGAGCATTGGCCTGGTTTTCAAATGTACCAGGCAATCAGCTGCCCCTTACTGGTTTCAGTGGGAGCTAGTCAGCCCTCAATGCATCAGAAGAATTGGGCTGGTTACCTAGAAACCTGCATATGGTTTTCAAATCTTTACTCTGGGATTGTTTTATTTTGGTGTTTTTTTCAATTACTGGAACTAGGTTCTGTTTTCCTCTGCTGCATATGCTCTTCATATGCTTTTGCTTACTCTGCAAATAGTGGCTTTTTTGGCACACTCAGCCCTGGAAGTCCAGTTGATTTATACATTTTGTCTTTTCTGGCTCTGCCTTGGAGAAGTTAAGGAGTTTGGTTTTGGTACTCAAAAGATGGCTTGCCCTCTCCTCTGTTTCTCCAAATTTTCCAATTAATTTTGCTGAATTGGGAGTCTTGCTTTGGGTCTCAACTGACTGAGACCCTTTGCCATTGACATGATTTATAGTCACTAATGTCTACAGGTGATAATTCCTTGTCCCCTTTTGGTACAATAGGTCCTCTGCATGTTGTGATTCAGCCAAATGTCTGCTCTCCACTCTCATCCCAGGCAAAATGACCTGCAAGAAGAAAGAGGACAGGGCAGAAACAATGATCTGTGAGCAAAAGCAGAGTTTCAGCAGAGGAAGGAAAAGTCTTAGCTCTGACAGTCACTATCCCACAGGTGACGGGGCTCTACCCCTATTGTCTTCTGCCTCCTTCTCCATAAGAGCAAGACAAAAGGGTGCAAATTTTGCAGCAAAGAAAATGCAGGGTGGATATTTGGGATGTTTCTTGCCTGTTGGGGGTTGAGAGAGTGCAAAGTACTGGAGGAATGTTGTGGGGGTTTTGGAGGAGCAGATAGACAAACAGATTTTGTGACCACAGGGTGTTGTTTGAGTCATTACAGACTGAGGAAAATTCCATCCAGGGAACTGCAGATGCAGGACATCCATAGAGGGCTGCAGCTCCCATGGGTGGACATGTGGATGGTCCTGAGTGGAGCAGAGGCTGAGAAATTCACCTCTGGAATCAGGACCCTAGAGGAAGGATGGCAAAAGGGGATGACCCTTCCCTTATGGGTGTAACTGGAGCTGTGGTGGCTGTCACAGCCCAGTGCTGGTTTCCTTCCCTCTGACACTGGGAATGTCCTGCTCCTTTGGCTGCCATGTGTCAAATAACTCACAGGCTGGAAGGAGAGGGAGCATCCAGGGATGCTTGTCCTGTCTCTGCAGTGAGGGGTCCTTGCCTAATCTCATGAATTCTTTCCCAGCTCTCAGCACAGAAGCACCATCCATAAAGGCTGTAGAGTGCCATGAAACTTTGGGAGACAGCTGGAGTTTACAGGTATTTTCAAACCAAATGTCCAAACAGAGCCCTTATTCCCACATTAGTTTGGTACATGTTTTTGTAATCAAAACAGTAGAACAGGCTCACAAACTTAGCCCTTCCTAAGGGCTCTGGCAGGGGTCAGAGGTCCTGTCCCTCTTCTCTCAGTCTTACAGCTCTCCACACCTTTCATCAGAGACTGGGGAAAAGAGTGGTTTTTTGGATAAAGCTTATTCCTTATTCTTTTAGCAGCTTCCCATGCTGCCAGGCAACAGCATGGGGCATGCCCAGGAGCAGAGCACAAAAGGGATCTCTGTCAGGTCCCCATGTCCCCAGGGCACCTCAGCTGCTTCCAAACCTCTGTGCAGAGCCCTGAGCAGAGGTTTTGTGTAGCCATCATGACAGTAACACTATGAAAGATGCTGCTGATATCAGTCTGAGACAGGAAACATGTCAGGAATTAGAAACAGACTCCCCTGAAAGAAGCAAGACAACAGGATATATTACAATATCAAAATGTGCTTGACAGGTGGAATTTATATATCACATAGTGAAAGAAGCTGTTTGGTGAGTGATACATTTCATATTAAAATATATAAATCATTCACTTGGAGAAGAATTGGACTCTGTGGGCAAGTAGCTTAGCTACTGCACCTGACATGCTGCCTGTTAAAACAGATATATTCATTTATGAATCTGATAATCATTACCTTCTTTTTGAATTTATTCCATGGTAAAATTCAGAGTTAGATGCATCAGTCACAGCATCTGATGATACTCTGTGTTACTGACTTGATCGTGTTAATCCAGTGTTGCAGGATAGTTAATAGTCCCTAGTTAATCAGGGCATATATTGATTAATATATATTCCCATTAAGGTAAATATAAATCATAATAAATTAGATAATATAACCATAATAAACCTGCTGTATCCAGTATGCAACACACTAAATCAAAATTAGCAATTACTAATTGAAATTATATCCCCTAGTATAGCATTATATAAATCAAAGGCATTTCTCTAAAATCCATGCATCATTCAGAAGATTAATCCTCTGGCAACTGTAAAGGTTCTTCTACTCCATTCATTTGGCTAAGCTGATCATGGTAATAGCCTTGAGGTTAAGTACACAGCACTGTGTTAAAGCTGGTGGCTGTTGCTACAGGTGTCCCTCTCGCCCATCTGACAGCCACCACTGTCCTTGGGCATGCTCAGGGCACTGCACCCACCACCAGCTCACAGAGCTGAGGGGACATTGTCTCTGCAACGTGCTTGCAAGGCTTCTACCCTGTGCCCTTGGACACAAAACTCTGGGGCACAAAAACAAAGTGCTCATCTGGAAGGAATATCGAGGATTTGGATGATCCCAAACCCACCAGGGCTTTCCTCTTCCTTGCTTCTGCTTGGAACTTGAAAGACTTGAGAAGGATGTTTTGAATTTCACTCTCCAACATCCCAGGGAGTGGATGGGAGCACCAAGAGGAACTGCTGTGCCATGAAAGGGCAGGGCAGTGACTGAATAACTGCATTGACCCAACAGCCTGGCATGGACAGGCCTGAGTGAGGGGATGCTGCTGGGAGAGAAATACCCTTTATGAATGATTTTGGAGTGCATTGCCTGTCAGCAAGGTCTGGAGAAGCTCCACTTTGCAGCCCGTGCAGTGGAGGGGGAACACTGCTGCTCTGGGGTGAGCAGAGGGTAAGGAGGTGCAGGTGAGGCAGCCTGAGCCCCCTTCACTTAGGCAGCAGCCTCACAAAATGTCCTCACCACACTCAGAAACCCAACTGGAGGTTACACAAACCTCTCCTGCTTACTTTGCATTTTCAAAGCAGAGGACTGGGCACCAGTCCAGACCCATAATCCATGTGAGGGCATGTCACAACAAATAGGAAAAGGATAATTAGAATTTTATGAAGTGCCTCTCTGTAATGCTACCTACTGTTTACTTACCAACAATTTTAAATTTAGCAACTGATGCATTTTTAATACCAATTAAAAAAAAACCTCTAAGAAGCTCATATTTGCTCATAGTTATGTGGGTTTTTAAAAATAGCCCTGTTTCCCCAGTGGGACCAGTGTGTATGCACGTGTGTGTGTCTGCTCATAAAATGATACTGAAAAGTATGAGAGCATAGGAATGTGGCTTAGCAGATAGTAACTCTTGATTTCATTGTTTCAAGTGTTGTGTTTTTTCTAAAAGTCAAGGGAAGTCCAGGTCACTGCAGAGAACAGAAGAGAATGAACCATTCCTGAGCTTTCTAGCAGTGTGGGGGAAGATCCACGTAACAGGTAAATCTAAAAGCAACACGAGATGGAATGATTTCTTCCATTGTCTTTGATCACAGCTGTGTAACTTAGCTAGTATGGTTTTCTTTTACCCCAGGCAGGACACTATATCAGTGGTATCTCACACCTCTACATGGTGTCCAGAGACAGTAATTTGACATATTGTTTGGGAAAAAAACAGTGTTTTAGCAAGACAGTACATTTTACATTATTGATATGTTGTAGCTAATGGAGCTGCATGTATATTCTTATCCATGGGCAAATCTGAGAGTATTAATTTACTCACACACAGATTTGTGTTAAAAGCCAACACAGAGAATGTGGCTCAGCTCTTTACCAGTTTCTGATATCTGATGACCACTGAGGCTCCCTGTGCACAAACAGAACCACAAGGCAGGGGCAGGGCAGCCTCTGCTGTGTCCTGCCAGGAGATCACCCCCTCTTCCAGCCTTAACACAGCTGGACCTGGGCACTGCTCTCTGCTTCTTACAGTACTGGCAGGGCCATGGTTTGAGGAGGAAGACAGGGAAATCCTGTGTCAGACAGAAAGGCTGTAAATCATGGGGTAAATCATCCTTGAGCACAACCTGGCAGGGATATGGAACAACTCAGCCTCACTCCCTGTCTGATTCAGCTTCAGATATTTAAATCCAGTTGTCTCACCTATGAGAGCCCTGCCCTGAAAAGTGTTTGCCCCGCTCTCAGAAAGAATTTCCCAGTGCTTTCTCCTTCCCATGGCAGCATTGTGCTGCCCAGCTCTGGATCATCTGTGTGTGCATCTCTGTCATGCCAGAGTTAAGGCTGGATGGTTTAAGGAGTTGACTTGTGCATGTAAAGGTAACCCCATTAGATATCATCAGTCTGTTCATGTAAAAAGCCACATGTTTAAACACTGAGCTATATGCAGAATCTGAAAGCGTTGCTTTGTAGCACTCATTATTAATTTGTGTAATAGGTTTTCATGATGTGGGCAGGGTGAATGGTGAAATGGATTCAGGTCTTTTTTATTTTCTTTTTAGCTTGTTATTATCTGGAGAAAAAAACCACAAATTACTAGATGCTAATAGCTGTGTGTTACTTATCCTCTTAATTAGTACCCTAATTATTAAGTGTGGTGATAACCACTAGTTAGAACATATTTTCTTTTTAAGACTTTATTTATCTGTCTTCCCACTCCCTCTTTTTAATGACACTGATACCAGCAGAGTTTCTGGAAAGGGAATACTGATAATTTCCCCTTGGGAAATGAATCATTTTGAGTCTCCCGAACACTGTAACAATTTTCATTCTGTTGTAAAATGCTTTTCACCTTTGAACTGCTGGCTCATGTTCGATTCTGATATTAAAGTGCTAACATTTGAAGCTGTGAGGATGAACTCAGGGCAGCAGAAAAGGTCACCTCAGCAGCACAGGAGCACTCAGCTTCAGCCCTGTGGGAGGCTGGAAGGCTCCTGAGCAACACAATCTTCAGCTGCCCATCCCAGAATCCTGGGGTGCTCAGTGAAGGATTGCCCATCGTGCCTGCCTAAAGTCATGGTGTCAGGTTGGGATGTGGCTCCACTGACAAACTCCTGCTCTCCATCCTTTGGAGAGGATGGGATTTCTGGGTGCTGCCATCCCCTGTGTCTGCTCTGAGCCCAGCACCCACTGTGACAGCAGGTGTCTGTTCAGAGTTCATCCTTGCTCAAGTGAAATGCCAAGCAACTACATGTGAACTCTTAATAAAAGAGCTGTTTAAGTGGAGAATTAAGTGTAAATACCTGCCAAAAATCCTGTATTGAGGTGATTGGTATAGATGGGCCACTGCCAGAAGTTGTAATAATACAACGTTTTTATGAAGTCTTATTAACTGTTTCCAGGGAGTGGCACATTGGAACTGACTGAAGCCAGTGATTTAAGATGTGTGGCAGAAGGGAAGAAAGATCTCTTGATTACTGAGCACAGTGTATGGCTGGGCATGAGCTGGATGTGCTGCAGTAGACCAGAAAAAGTACTCTGTTAGCTGTAAAATCTAATGGAAGGAGCAAGACATCCCTGCTCCTTCTGCCCTTGATTCTTGGCAGTTTGGATTACAAAGTGCTTAAAGGCTGTGGATTAGAAGAGCAGTGTTAACTGTGTGTACAGCCACTGTGGCCTCATTAGCATCACGGTGCTGCACACTGATTTGACATTGTTTCTGCCCCAAGGAGCCAGAAATCTAAAGGCAAAGCCCCATGACCATCTGAAATCTGAACATTTCAAGGAAAGCTCTGAAGAAAGGATTCATGAGACTGTGAACAAATGCATTTCTGTTACTGTGTCAAAAGCAGGGAGCAGGCGGGGAGCAAACAACTGGAGCAGAGGAGAAAAATAGCGAGAGTCCTAATTGTTGTCAGCTTGATTCCAGCCTTGTTCACCCCGACAGACTCTGTCAGGGTGGCTTTGCTGATTTCCAGTGATCCAAGTGAGAACATCCTGCATGCTTTTATCCACCACAGCTGCTGCTGGAGTTGTTTTAACCCCTGGTCCCTCTGCCTTGTCCACAGGTGCACAGGGAGGCACAAGCAGCAGCGCAGCCAGGCAGGATGGGCAGGCAGCTCCGTGCTGCTTCTCCAGGCAGGGACACACTTGGAAGAGCTGCAGGGGTTGGTCTGTTCTCCTGCACACCACCTGAAGCTGGCCCCAGTCTCTTCTGAAAAGTGATGGCCTTCCATGGAGGCAGCTTTTCCTTTATGGGTGTTCTGAGCTACCACGAGCGCTTGGTTTGTGCCGTGAAGTGCAGGTTGTCCATCACATGACCAAAAAACCTTTTTTCTTTTTCCCTTGTGATTGTTAGGTGTAAGCTCTGTTATTGGCAGTAGAAAATTTTGGTTTTCTTGAAAGACACTGAGCCTGGGGCGGGTGGGGGTTTCTTCGTGGAAAAAATATGATCAGTGTGTTCTGATTCCAATTCTTGGCAGTACTGCAAGAGACAACAGGCTTCAAAAGCAGCTCCCTTTTCTGTGCTGGTTTATAAATGTCTCTGTAGCTACACTAATAGCATAGCATGTTCTCTTTTTTTTTTTATTTTTTATTTTTTTTTAGCTTTCTTCTGCTGGAGGGGTGCTGCTGCAGCAAGAGCTGGAGAGAAAACTCTTTATATTGAGGATTTGGCACACGCTGTCAGGATCCCACCACTCAGGTGAGACCCAGCTCTCTGAGCACTGGTGACTTGAGGCTCACCAAGAGTCAGCAAAGTGTTTTGTAAGGTCACCACGTGTCCCAGTGCCAGGTAAATTCCATTTCTCCATCTTGCCTGGTAGGCTGGGATGCCCTGGAGTCTCCCAGTCTCCCACACCTCTCTATTATGAATTCTTACAGGCTTCTCCACTCCTGCCTGCAGTAGTTAAGCTTTGGCTTTCAAGTCTGTTGACTTGAAAGCAAGCAATTGCAAGCATTTCTGTGCAGTGATAAGAGGAGCGTTCAGCACAATTTATTATCATGCTATAATATAATATCTTCTTAAAACATTATGTACATTGATAGGAAAATGTGTGATCACTTAAAATTGAAAGCTGCCTGTTTGCTGTTAGAGCATTTTAAAGAAGTTTATGATTACTGGAGTGGGGACTAATAGCACAGTGCTTTCTAATTTTGTGTTCATTTTATGCCTTTTAGCACAAAAAATTGTATGCAACTGTAAGATGTTGGTTCACACAGAATTAGATGTGCTGAAGCTGCCACCTGATGTTCCCTGCTGTTGCCACACTCGAGGCCTCTGTGTGACATCTGTCTCTGAACATTCCTGGGCACTGTCTTTATATAGAATATAAGGGATAGAATGTCTTTCCAGGTGTGATCTGCTCAGAGTTGCCTCAGATTTCATAATTATTCAAAATAATGGCCTATGGAAAGGAGCTAGTTTCTGTGTGGAAATTCCAGGAAAGTAATTTCTGAAATTGTGCTGCTCTGTGCATTCAGCATTCCCTAGGAAGGAGCCAGTGTTGCCACAATTCCCTTGCACAGGGTTCTTGTCCTTACTGGCTCCTGGCAGAAGTGAGTTCACAGATATCTGTGTGTTGCACTGGCTTTCTTTCCCTCTGAGCCTGAGAGCAAGGAAATAAAATCATAAAATTGTTCCAGCAGCAGGAGTCCAGTGAATGGGTAATTGTCACACAATGTAAAGGTGTTTGAAAGAGTGGAAGAAAAAATAATCTAAATGTTCTCCTTTTACTGAGAAAATGTATTATTATTTATGAATAATTTTTGCTGTTGTAGGGAAGTGTAAGATACAATCAGAGAGACCATAAAAATGAAATGTGTAAAGTGTTATTTACATTATATTGGAGAAGAAGGAATCACTGGCAGGGAGAATGCTGGTTTATTTAAATACAAAATCAGGTTATCCAGAATTGCATTCTTAGATTAACTGCTGTACAAAATGTAGTCCATAATTCTTCCTGCAGTAGAAATATGAATCCTGGTGAGCACTGCTAAGACTCTAAGCTTTGTTTGTATCTCCAGACCGTGCTGGTGTTTGAGGTTGGGGCTGTATTCTGCTGCAGCAGGAGCTGAGCAAACGCAGAGCTGAGGGAGGGGCAGTTTTCTGAAAGGTTTCCTGTCCCTACAAAGAGTGAGAGAACCAGTGAGACCACAGCACCCAGCACTGCTGGTGGGGAGCACCCACAGCCCAGCCAGCTGGGGCAGGAGCTGGCACTACCCTTCCTTCCTGTTCTTAAAGAATAGACCAATTTTTAATGAGGTTTGCAACTAATTGTCAACATTCAAAGGTTCATCACTATACCAAGGCATGAAATTATCCCTACAGATCCCCTCTGGGCTGTCAAGCCTGTGGAACTGGGGCTGCATTTGGGGTATTTCCTGCTCTGTTTATCCAGTCATTGCTTGTTGCAGTGCTAGAAGCAAGATCTGGAGAGTTCCTTGGCATCTTAGAAGACAAAAATAGCACAAAAAGGAGAAAAATACCACATTTCTTAGCTCCCAAGATGCATTTGGAGACTGATGTTGCTGGACTTTGTAGGTAGATGCTGCACCTGATTTGTAGGATGGTGATCTGCAAAGGAAGATTTTGCCTTTGCTGTTTCAGTCTGTCAGTAGTGGAGCATGAACAAGCATAAAATATAATAATCTCAGATTTTTGCACTTCTATATTTTACCATAAAATCGATTGCTTTCTCAGATTGGAGAGATTGGACTGTGCTGAACAGATCAGGGTCTGTTAGGATGGGGAACGCTGCACATCCATTCAAGAGATGAGCACTCAGGGATTGTGTGCTGGAAATTCTACCCAGAAAAAGATAACTGTGGCCATGAAGAACATTTTCTCATCTCTTCCTATTGACAGAAAACCAGCCCAGGTACTGTAAGTTTATAGCATATCAAATCCCTGCCAGGAGAAAAGTGTTGCTTAAAATCAGCTCAAACCTGCTCTTTCCACTGGGAAAGAGAGTTCCCACAGAGCTGCAGACTTTGCTGGGTGCTTTCTGCTTTTCATGACAAATGACAGTTCCAGAGAAAAGGAAAAAGCCTTAGATTGGAAGTTTGGGTTTTGATAAAGATTCTGAAGTTTTATGCTCTGACACAGCAGGACAGAAGCGCAGGGAGCAAACAAGACTATGCAGAATGAGGTACTGCTTTAGAAATGCCCAAAATATTTGCTTTCCTTGACAATCTGCTCCATTTACTGTCATGATCAGCTGTTTCCTCAATCCCTGCTTTGATGTGTGCAGGGAGGAATTCCAACTGCTGCTCTGAGTTGCCTGCAACCTTGTGTGTGTGTGTAACCATGCCTGGAAAAGAATTAAAGGAAAAGCACTTGTGCTTTCCATTTTAAGAGCAGTTCCTCCTTCTGAATACTGAAATAAAGCTGATGGATCAAAGATATCTTCATGTCACAACCTCCTGAGCCACAGGCTGGTGGTCCTCGATGCTCAGACCCTCTGGATGTCCAATTTCTACCTCTGTATGTGAGGCTGAATGCCACAGTCTGCAAATATCTTAAAGGAAGGTCTGGAAAGATGAGGAAGCCTGGATTTTATTCACTCAAGAAACAAGATTCTAAGTGGCCCGTGTATAAGGCTGCCTATAATGAAATGTCTGCACAAAACAAATGCAAAAAAAACAAAAACAGTGCAACTCCTTTTTACCACTACAACACCACACACATAACACAGACCTTGTGAATAACTGCACAGTGATATATCCCCAAATTTATGGTATTGCACAAAGTTTTTCACTGTGAGAGTAAACACAGAGGATGTGATATCTGTCAGGGGTAAGAGTGGACAGGCAGGCTCAGAAGCTGGAGATCTGGAACAGTCCCTCATGTGAGCAATGTCTGCAATCCAGGGAGAAAATAAAACACTGCCAAGTGTTTAACAATCATTCATTTTATTCCAGCATTACTCAGGGCCTGTAACTCAGTGAAATATTGTTTGGAAAGCCGATTGTTCAACTGGGTGTGGATATAAAACCAAAGAAAATGCTGCCCTTGGAGGCAAGGCCATAGTCTTTAGTTTCAGTTAGAAGAAAATAAATAGTAACTATTACTCTGCAGCCTTTTGAGAGCTTTCTGTGGTCTTAAATCCATGAATGACTGTGTGGGAGAATAAAGAAGGAAAAGGTACCTGCTTAACATAAAAACAGGTTCTAAGAGGCTTCTCTTCTAATTTTGGCTCAAGACTCCTGCTGAGCCTAAAGTAAACACTGTGATATTGGAAGAAACCAAATAGGTTGTTTGGGGAGTTTTTAGGGGGTTTTTTTGCACTCCTTGTTTTTTTTTCCTTTTGTCATTTTTGGGTTTTCCTGGGAGCACCTGCTAGTCCCTGCCTATATTACCTGTGAGCTGTGGGATTTCTCTTTCTTTTTTAAAGCTCATTCTTTCCAGTGTTAAAAAGTTCTGGTTACTTCAGAGACAGAAGTCAGACCTTGCCATGTATTGTCCACAGAATGCATCCAGAACTCCTCAGGTTCAAAAGTTCCAGGATACTCCATAATGTTCCTTAGAGGAGGTTGCTTGATGGCAGAATGCACAGGAATTAAAGGAGAAAAGGTCTGGGTGATTTGTATGGTTTGAAAAATGGTGTTGGCTTACAATCTTTGGACTTAGTCTTGAAAAAAATCCTTTGAAAATCAAAACAGAACTTGGGGATTTCAACTTAAATCAGCCTGAGAAACCATGAATTGAGTCATCAGTACTGAAATGTGAGTCAACTGTTTGCCAAAATACGCAAAAATGTCTGTTCTGTGTTAGAGCAGAGATTAACCAACAAAAGATTTGAAAAACTGGCAGGTCTCATCAATACTCCCAGATAGCACAACTGGAGATGAATACTTACTCTGAAACCTGAAAGGAGGAAGTTGAAGTTGCTCCTCATTTTCCCCATGGACCATGGCTTTACTTGCTCTCAAGTAAAATCCTTTTCAGCATAATCAAGCTTTTCAAGTTTCCATTTTTTAACATTCAATACACTTTGAAATTTTTCAAGATGGACTTCAAATTGAGTTTGGTTTTGGTATTCTGAGAGCAGCATGAGGAATTCATATAATAATACTACCTAAAATTATTGCCAACTTTTTTGCTTTGGAGGCTTTTACAAAAATTCCAAATCACTACTTAAAAGTGTAAATATTTACATGTATAGATTAAAATCTGGCTATAATTTTTATTTTGCAGACCACATTTCAGAGCCAAGACATGAAAGAAATGGATTCTTGGGCTGCTGTCAGGTTGGTTTATTTCTTCCTAATAAATTCCTAACAGTGTACATATTTACTGAGATCTTCAAAATTAGCCTTTTCTGGGAAGGTTTGGAACATCAGTTGTCAGGCTGTACTTTAGAAATGTAATTCTGGTTCTATTTACCCTCAGTCCAAGCAGATGTGTGAGTGGGATCCCTGCCCATGGCAGAGGGATTGGAACTAGGTGGTCTTTAAGGCCTTTTCCAACACAAATCATTCTATTTTGAGCTCACAAAATGAAAAATTCTTAATCTTTGTGAATTTTTTGGGGTGATATAATTAATTTGCCACTACTTCTATCCAGTTAAGTACAAATTTATATGCTGAATGGAATTACAGGGAGGTTCCTTTGTCTTTAATTTTTGGGCACAATGGTATGTGTGTGATAGCTCAGATTGGAGATTGAGTAACTAGCTGAGTAAGCAAACCTGTCCTCTTCCTTTTTATAAAATTTCCACCCATCTGACCATCTTTATCTTAGAAAAAATGGGGAAGAAAGAGAAATTTTCCCCACTGAGCTTTAAAGACTGCTGATGGAATAAACAGCCCCACTCAGCAGAAAGTTATCCTAAGTGAGTGGGTACATTCAAAAGGTTATGAACTAAAAGAAAAAAAGCAGAGTCCAAATTGGATTGCTGGCAGCAGCTCCTCATGTTTCACTTAAGCCACTTTAGTTAAAATGACTTTCCTGTTTGTTTGCCAGGAAAAACAAGATGCTTTGTTTAAGTTCATTGCCTCTAATACTTTATAAGTAGGTGAGTACTGAGCTGTGCTCTGTTTTCTATGACCTGGGCTCTGAGATGAGAGCATTGCTGTCTGAAGTTGCCATTCTGTGCCTATTTGGATGCAGAGCCTCCACCATTGTGCACAGACTCTCTGAGCTTCCATTTGTACCCTCTCTGTGCTTGAGTTTTCAGCCTCAGCAGCTGTGCTGCCTAAATGGGGGGGAAGTGCTTTTTTCTCCCACTTGCTTTTATTCCTTGCTTCTCAATGTTAGGCACAACTGAGAGATTTCTCCCTTGGGTGATGAATAAGGTCAGACTGGAAGCACAAACATGGTCTGTGCTGACCACCCCAGGCTCCCTGCTGCCTGCAGAGATGTAGGAGATGGTTTTGCTGGGAGGCACCTTTTCTATGGCTGCAGTGGACAAAATGCCCAGTGTCATCACCTGCATAGACTGATGTGTCCACAGCACAAAATATTCTGCATCAGGCTCTGCCCTGTTTGTCCCCTGCCTGAGGCTGGCTGGCTGCTTGCTGCCATGGTGGACACCAGGCTCTTTGGGATGCTTTTTCACAAGGGTTTTCTCCACATCAGAACAAGGTCCTTTCCTTGTAGGCAAGTTGAACTCAGATGTTGCTAAAGATCTGGGGCTGTCCCAAATTGTCACTAAATCATGGCTTTTCTGAGGAATGAAAGCATTTTTAACTCTGCTCCTGGTTTCCTTGGCCACATCTGGTTTAGCATGGGTGCAGCCACATTGGAGGTGTTGCTGTGGGTTCCTGCAGGGCTGTTCCTGGGGAAACAGTGCCAGAGGCACCTCATTGATCCAAAGAACCTTCAGGACACAAGGGGGGTCCTGCTGTTATGCATTAATCTCATTTCAGAGCAAAATAATTGAGACAACAGAGTATCACAAGGAATGATGGAGGATTAAGGAGCAACCTCTTTAAAAAGGGTATGAATAACTTGAGGAAGGCACATCCAAGTACTCTCTTGGGCTAAGAAGCAGTCCAGCCTCATCCAGACACTGTAAATAATATTGTCCCCAGGGTACTGCTGCTCAAGCAACAGTGCAATAAAATTCTTTCTGCAGACCATGGGCTCGATTTGGATGCTGATCTTATTGCAATTTCCAGAAAGTTTAAGTACTGCAAAGACTGTGGAAACTCAGCAGTTTGGCTTCTTCCTGGCACCTGCCCAAAGCCCCCCCACAAACACAGTAACTGCAGCTGCACAGGACTGGGACTGTGGGCCAGAGCATCCCCAAGCCCTCCCCAGCTTACACAGGCACTAGTTTCTTTATTTGAAAAGCAGAACAAAACAAAACCCCACAAAACAAAACAAGTAAAGCTGCTGCGTTAAGGGCTCTTTTTTTCAGTTTTAGCATCCTCTAAATGACTCAAATGGCTTTGTAGGCAGAGGCACACTGCGGGTGAGGATTAAGCAAGCCCAGTTTAATCCTACAAGGAGTAATCAGATGTGGAAACACCCTGTCCTTTCCCCTTGGGGGACATTCAGTGAGCAGCCGTGTCCAGAGCAAGCTTTATTGTTGAAACCACCTCCTTGCTGGTTTCCTCATAGTGCAAGAGTTGATGCAACCCTGCCTGTTAACTTTTTATTTTATGTTCTGTATATTTTTATTATGAAAGAGAGTAGGGAAACCAGGGTTCTTGGCTAACCAGGTTTATTTATATCCAGCCCTGGTGTTGCCATTATGACTGGAACACACACGGTAAAGAACTGGGATCTTTTGCCTTTTTTTTGAGAAAAATACCAGGTATTAAAGGCAAGTCGGTAGGGGACATAGTGAGCAAGTTTTATTTTAGAAATGTCACTCTGTGCTGCCTGGAAATTGAAAACATCCGTTCCAGGTACCTTTGAGCATTTGGAAATTGCTGTCACCTGAAAGCTTTTACCCAAGTTTCACACAGAAGGCAAAATGAGTAACAGTAACTAAGTGAAAACGAAAAATTAATTGTCTTTTTCTCCCTGGAGAAGAGATCCATTCTGCTGGAGCTGGATAACACTTGGAAGCTACAGAGCTCCTTTTCATTAGAGAAATGAAAGGCTCATCATCCCTAGAGCTCTTAATTAGGCACCTTTTGCCATTCACAAAAATCTGTGTCTCTGCTGTAAAGTCCTATTTGTTTTTAAAAAATCATTTAATTCTCTTCAGTTCTTTTGTTGGGCAGCAGAAATGGATAGACCAAATGAGTCCAAACACTTTTTAAATTGTAAGAGGTTTAATATAATCAGTGTGGCCATGCCAAGCTCAGTGAACAACTGTACAGCAATGCTTTGGTGCCAAAGGCTCACAGAGCAGTAACAAAAACCATGGTCAAAGCAGAGAGGGCTACAGAGGAGAGGGGAAAAAAGTACATATGGAGCATTAGCTGCCTGCAGACCCTATATGGTACTCTTTCATTTATGGTGGCTATTAATCCACAGGAATTACATATCAGTTAGGTAGGGAGGGGCAAAATGAAAATGTTTGGGTTTAAAAATACTTAGGCTGAATGTTTTTTAGTGCAGGTTTTCTGATGAGGAGTGGTTTAAACCTTTTGTTTAAAGGACATGGAATTTCTTTCTCAACACTACCTGAAAAATAACATCTCCTAGGTGTTGAGTATAAGTTTCAGCTGAGATCAGCTGTGTTTGTGAGCTTTCCTTTGAAGCATTTTTCCATATAATAATATTCAATATCAGTTTACAAGGCTTTGATTTCATGCAGGAAACAACTGCTTTTGTACAAACATGCAACTGTATGTATGAATCCAAGTATTTGCATATAAATGTGTCCTCTTCATTGTCTCCTTGTTTTAAAAATCTCAACCAGCCTTGAAACAGGAACAAAACAATAACCATCACTCGTGGGACCTGCCTGACTGGGCTTCATCAGTGTGATAGCTCAAAGCTGATGCAAGTCCCACATGCAGGAATCTGAGCCTTCCAGGAGTGTGGTTGCTGCTTTCCAGGCTGAGAAGATTCTCCAGTTACCTGCATTTTCAGGTTTGGATGATCTGTTTAAGAGGTAGCACTAAATATACAGGTGGATTTTTTTGGTTTTTTGCAGAATTTGGTGTAAACATTCCAGGTTTTTTCCAAAACTTAGGTTTAAAGCTACTATAAAATTGTTCTTTGCATGGTTAGAGGGGCAAATGGCCTGTTATTAATCAGTGTAATGCATTTTGGAGGGTGGATACAGGGAAAGGTAAGTATTTATCTTGTGTAGAAGTTGTACATTCTGGGGAGAAAGAGTTTTAAATAAAGGCAAGTATGATTAGAGGAAAAGGGTAGATATAATTGATTGGAAGTCTTACAGGAGTAGTTTTCACACTGATTATCTGATTGCCTTTTCAGTGCATAGATCTTTCTCTCTAAGTGGTGCCAGTTTGAGTCACTGCTTCCTGTGTTTTGTGGCTGCACAGGTGAGCTGTGCTGGGAGAAAGCCCCAAAAAATTTCCTCACATGCATAGGAAGGATTACAGACCATGAGTCAGATGCATGATGTATCCTTGTAAACTTCATCAGCCAAATTGTGCCACCTCTGGTGTCTCTGTGGGGTTTTAGTCATCTTTTATTCTCAGCCTGTTAGAGAAGTTGTTGACAAAAGTATCAGTGTATTAGAAATAGCTCAAGAAATTATAAAAATGCTCACCTCCTTTATTTGTGTCCATTTGTTGTTGCTGCTGGCATTTACATGAGATCCAACACAAATACCTTTATTTAGTTGAGTATGGTACGATTTGCTTTTTAGTTCATTCTTTTCCAAAGATAAGCAGATCTTACTCCTATTTTATTGATTGGAAGTTGAAATTTCCATAACCACACTGAGAGTCTTGCTGACAGAGCAGTATAAGCAAATTATCTTAGAGGTACTCCCTTCCCAGAGGATGGAATCAAAGAGGATTTATAGAAGAGCTTCACACAAAAAGGAGTTTTGCTCCTTCCCACAGTGCTCACAATGCCCAGTTCAGATTGCTGAGTTAGATCATGGCCATTGCCTCAAAGGCAGGTGCAGCATATCATGCACACATTTTTTGCCCAGGGTTATAGAAGTCCCTGCAGTCTTTATTTTGCTTACAAACATGAGAGATGATCCATGCAAGTACTCTGCATTTGCATTGGATTAGCTGTAATTTGCAGCACAAGTTCTTTTGGGTGATGACAGTGAAAACATTAAACATCAGGGCCTGCTGGAGCTGTGCAAAACCCAACAGAGGCAGCCTGTAGACTTTTAACTTACTTATTTGCACTCTAAGAATCTCCTTGGGTCTCCACCTGTGGAAATGCAGAGTGAAACTCTACTCAGAAAAGCAGTTTCAGCTGGAGGTGTAGCAGGGCCAGGCATCTGCTGGTGTCAGAATGAAAATGTGACACGTTGTGTTCAGCCAGACCTGAGATGAATTTTGAGAATTGCTAAAGCTTGGAAAGCTTTACATGGTCTGGGAGGAGAATGAGCTGCTGAAATGCTCAGCAGCCACTGCAGATCTCACACACGTGTTGAGCAACACAGGATTAACTGATCTTGGGCCAGAGAGAGAGAGAGAAAAGTCATTGGGAGAAAAGATGAACCATGCAAAGCCTCTTGTTTGTGTCTGGGCATGGGACAGCTCCAGTAAACCCCTGAGTAGCTGGCAAGACAGTATGAAAATCTGCAGCTATTTCCTTTACCAGCAGGTTTGTTTAACCCCTGACAGAATCACTCCAGTAAAGGTGAAGAGTCTGGCCATGGCTTCAGTTTTTGAATTTTAATCAATCTTTGAACAGTTAGCTGTGTTTCAGTTGACAAGAAATCAGGATTTGGAGCTGTTTTTACCTTTCCATCTGAAATTAGAACACTCAGGTTAGCCCTGCTGGTGACTGGGAGAGCCATAGTGACAGTACACATGAGAAGAGTCTGAATTCCAGTTTTCCCTCCTGTGTGCAGCACTTCCAGAGCTCCAGCACTTGCAAACAGCTGTGTTTACACATCTTGAACTGCTCCTGGGGGGATCATCCTGCTGGGGAGCCCTCTGCAGCTCTGGGAGCAGAGCCTGGGGCTCAGCCAGCCGTGAAACCAAGTGGAACAGCTAATTCCTGGCAGGAGGGCACTGCCACTCGTGGTGCTTTGCTGTGACAAACAGAGGAGGTGGTTACAAACCTCTGTTTACATCTCCCCATTTCACTCAGCTCCAGTAATTATTGACAGGTCTAATTGCCACCAGCTGGCTGTATTTTAGTGTAGGACAGTATCAAAGATCCCAAAAGCTTCTGTAAATGTACAGGTTTTACCTGGAATCTTAGGAAGGCAGAGAACAGCACTGATTGAAATCTCACAGAAATCACAGAATCAATTAGGCTGGAAAAGACCTCTGAGATCATTGAGTCCAACCTATGACCCAACACCACCATTTCAACCAGACCAAATTATGATTTCTGTAACCAGTGGGAGTTTTGCTGACAGATACCAGATATTTCAACATTCTAAAACCAGCCACAAATAAAATTGGCAGCACTCAACTAATGGGAGCAGGAAGGAAAATGTCTTAGGGAAGGGAAAACTAATGCTCCATTTACATAACAATAAAACTTTATATTAAAAAAGAAGCAACCTGACAGTGTGCAATACCTTTCAGTACTGCCTGCTCAGGGCAGCATAATAATGCCTGACTGAGTAATCTCAGCTGAAAGATGTGATGTGGTGGGAGATACAGAGGATGTGTTTAATCACCCTGTTCTTTGCTAAGTGAGTCAGATAAAAGACTGTATGAGAACCATAGTCAGAGGAAGGAAGTTATTGTCAGTCGTGGGCACTGAAACCAAATGAGTTGACATTTTTAAAAGTTTCATACATTACAGCCTTCTGAAAGATTCATTGGTTCAGGGATCCTAAAGCAACAAACAACCCAATGTTAAAGGACAGCCTTGGCGAGGGACATACAGTCAAACTCTGCAGCTGTGGGAATGTGGCCACAAGATATTGATTTTGTAAAGTCCTGAAAGGATTTGGGCCTGCTACCATCTCCATTACTGCTTTAAAACAGAGACTGAAAATGCCTGTGTTTGGAAGAAGCAATTCTGTGCTGAATTTCCCTGGCAAATTCCATCACTCACTCTAAGAGAGGAGAAGTTGCTGAACTCGCACATGCAGGGAAAGGCTGTGAATTACAGAGGTTTGCAGCCTCATGTGGAGAGAAAATTGCAGGATTCATAAAGCAGTAGCTGGAGGAAGTGTGTACAGATGCTTCAGAGACCTCTTGTGCAAACAGACAACCCCTTAACTCACAGATTTAGAAGCAGAATTAACTTTGTTCTTCAGCACTGCTTCTCTTAACTGCTTCACTGCTGTCACAGATGCTAGTGGAACACCTTCTGGGCTGCCTTTTTTTATAGAATTGAGTCTAATATCTCCCCCCAAACCAATCACCCTGAGCAGCTCTCACTGAATTTGGTGCCTGGGCCATGGTACTGTGTTTATCTTTTAACTTCCAGTATCTGACAATTTAGTGTTTTCTTAATATTTCACCCTAGACGTATAGGGCAGTAGCTAACAGACCTGACTGTATGAACTTGATTTTACACCTTTGTCTTTCAATTTAGACACAGCTGACTCTAGAAGGGATTTATTGCAGCATGAAATACCTGATTCAGCAGGGGTAACATCACATGCTGCCATCCTCAATGGCAGAAGTTTCCTAAATTCATTTTTAAGTTTATAAAAGACATCAAGTATCAGAATGGTCACTTTTACATACCATGAAGTAGTCAGGGTTACTCATGGAGCTTACAACATGTTTGCCCTTTATTTAGTTCATGCAGATTTCATTATATTTCAGTTGGGAACTTTATTTTGTTCTAGATAAACAAATATACTTGATTCTATAGATAATAGCATTTAATCATTCCTTTCTGTACTAGAGATGTTCAAATATCTACCACAGCCTTGCCAAACCACCTCAGTCTTATTTCCCTGTAACCCAGGCCTCATGGGCTAGTAATGTATAAATAGATTTTTTCTTCCTTTTCCCCCTTCCTTTCTTTTATTCTGTCTTTTATTTCTGTAATCACCTGGCTATTTGTTCTGAAGGTGAATGCCTGCCTTGTGCTTCCCTTGCAGAAAGTGCACTTCATTAGGTGTGTGTCCCTGTGGAAGCCCCTGGAGCAGACCACCCTGATGAGGCAATCCCTCAGCAAGAGAATGCTGTCAGCAGGATCTCCAGATCACATTAAGTGCCCTGCTCCATGGAGGTTTGCTAAAGAGCCAGCTCTGGATGTGCCTGTCTGGGAGAGCTTTCCAAAGGGCACAGGCTGCTGGAAGTGTTTCTGGGCTCTGCATGGAAAGCTGCAGGCAGGACCATGCTGCAAAGTGTCCTGCCTGAGCCTGGCAGAAGCTGGGGGGCTTGAAGGAGAATAGTTCTTGGGAGAATGGTTTCAAACTGCTGGGGTTTGAAGTGTTAGAGACCTGCTGAGCAGCACTGCCCTGTGTTCTCCTGGAGCTGCTGCCCTGCCCATGCAGGGAGTGACTGGACAAAAGCCCTGCTGGTCACCCCAGGCCCACACCCATGGAAGCTGGGCTTGGTCCTGGGTTCTTCTCTCACCAACCTCAGCCACACAGGCTCTTGGGGTGCTTTTCACCCACCCCCTCCTCCAAGTGCCCCAGCAGCCTGTCCTTGTTTGAAGAGCTGCTCTGAATGGGTTCTTCTGTGTGTACAGGGTCTTCCAAAGCCCAGCAGTGCAGCACCAGACTGCTTCAAGGAGAGCAGGGATGGGAGCACAGCAAATAGAGGATGCTGTGAGCTGGGCTCTGAGGAACAGGACCAGACTCCTACCAGGAGAGGAGGGATGGGAGCACAGCAAATAGAGGATGCTGTGAGCTGGGCTCTGAGGAACAGGACCAGACTCCTTCAAGGAGAGCAGGGATGGGAGCACAGCAAACAGAGGATGCTGTGAGCTGGGCTCTGGGGAGCAGGACGAGGAGGTAGAGGAGGTGAGTCAGATGTGCAGGAGGCTGAGTGTGCACTGTGGTTTTGTTTGTAAGAAGACTTGTGGCACTCTGAACGCATCTTTCAGTTTTCTGAACATGCTTTTGATTTGTACAAACTAAATCAAAGGGCTGGGTGAGCTGGCTGATCATTCTCAGAAGGAAGAGGCAGCTGTGTTCAAGCTCTTCCCCTGACCTGAATTCCTGGTTGAAAAGCAAGCCAGTTTGTTAGCTGAAAAGTAAGTGTCAAAGGATACTCCAGTTAAATTATTTTTTTATTTCCACCTATCAAAGAAAATTTAGTGACAGGGATTAAGTGGATAAATTTATCAAGTAAACCAGAAGAGAAAACAATATACTCCCTTTCTAAAACTGTGAACAATTACTGCCATGTGCTTTGGAAACTGTCAATTAGCTCTAAGCACAGTGAATCAGAGCTGCTTTCTGGTGTAATGAAAATAGAGCATCTCCTCGTCACATCAGTATAGATTCCATTAACCTTAATGACTCTTGTAAGGCTAAACCTTGTCTTCCCAGGCAGATTGAACACTGTGCCATGTAAGCTTTGCCTTTAACTTATCTTTGCAAAACTCCCATTGATTCTACTCTAATTTAAACTAGAAATACAGAAATTGTCAGGTCTGAACGGACCACTGGTGCTAATTTGACTTTTTGTTGCTAACTGCAACCAGTGATGGATGGACTCAGGGAAAAGAAGAATGATCCTTTTCCTGTCCCCTCCCCTTTTCTCTTTCCACTTGTACCCTTTCCCTAATTTGTTTAATTAAGTGTCGTGTGATTTCTTTACCCCTAGTTGGTGACAAGTTTGTGTACTGAAATGGAAATATTAACAGATCTCGTGTCTTCAAACTCCTCAATATTATTAGAGATATTATTCTCACTAGTGTAAATGTCAAATCCCAGTTTGGAAATAATTCTTCTGTTTCTCCTGTATTAAATAGATTATTCTAAGAAGTTTCCAAATCCATTGCCAGGAGCCTTCTTTTTTTAAAATTGTTGAATGCTTCCTTTCAGTGGGAGAAAATGCAAATAGGACCATGTTAGTCCATGAGCACCACCATCTGCCACATCTCCTGTTTCATTATTAATCTCTGGCTACAGTTTATTTGGTGAATTGAGAGGAGCTCCTCTTAGACTCATCCCAGTGTAACAAAATCCAACCCTCTTTCTTCCAGTTACAGAGAATCTCTCTCTTCATGATGCACTTAAATAAAATTGCTAACTCTTCCTGGGGAGAAAGACACAAGCTGATGTCTCAGCTAGAATAATGTCTTCTTGGTCTAATGGCTGGTATATCTTTATTGATTAGCTTCTCCAAAATATCTTTTAAGTTCCCAACCTATGACATAATGAAGTGATTTTTCTATGGGCCGTTGCTCAGTACTTCAAAATTGGGCCCACAGGGGTTCCAAACTCAGGATTTGAAAATGAAGGTACCAGAAGTTAATTACTTTTTGTACAAAAATAGGATGTGATTTCAATTTCTGAGATGTGTGAGCTGTACTTAGCTCATGCCAGGTCAGGCTTTCTCTTAGGTGAATCTCTGTCACACATCAGAACAGTTCATCTATGACCACAGCAAAGCTGCTGCTCTTGTCAACCTTATTGCTGCACAAATTCTTTCCAAAGCTCTGTGGCTGTGGTTTAGAGAATGTGTATTATCAGCTTTATTTGTTCCTCAAATTAGGAAAAAAAAATCTCCTAATGAATTAGGAAAAAATCCTGGAATATTTTAATCCTGATGACTACAAATATCACAATCTGCTACAAACTAGAAGGCTGTACTTGAATTTGAGAGGGAAAAGAGTCCTTCAAACTGGGAATTTAGTTGAGGATCTCTGAGTAGAGCATTTTCTTGCTCAGGTATGAAGATGGAGCATCTGCTGGCATCTTGTCACCCAGCTCTGTTCGAACAGCAGCTCCTCTGCAGGCAATGTACTATGATATTTTTTTAAATTACAGTATAACTACTTTTCCTATCTTTATTCCTTGCATTGGTATGTGCAAAAGCTTCTCATTCAAGTGGGAAACTAAAAAATAAGCAAGTAAGAATGAAGGAAATCAGGAGGTTAACTTTACAACTCCCAGACCAAACAGGGAAAATATTTAAAAGCTGAAAAATATTTAAAAAGCTGAGNTTTACAACTCCCAGACCAAACAGGAAAAATATTTAAAAGCTGATCACCTTCAGTGTTGTGACAGAGGAGGGGAAAACATCACAAAGACCACATTTGTGGGAACCTGTGCAAGATTTTATGGACTTTCAGTGTGGTAACTGCAGGGCTGAGTGAATCTGAATAACAAGTGAATTTAGGGAAAAATGATAAAATACTAATTTTAACAATTGTTGGTAAAGCTTCCCTTACTAATAGCTATTAAAATTTATTAAAATAAATCAGGAGGTAAATGTAGAGGGTTTCACTAACTACAGAACCTTGTATTTGAAACAGCCTGTATTTCCAGCAGAGGTGTATGCACACAGGATTTTATGGCCGGGTGGTTTCTAATCCAATTCTCAAGCAGAAAGCATTTTTCTGCAGAAATCTCCTCTGCAGCTGCACTGTCAGGGGCTCACCCTCCAGATCAGGTGCAGGGAGCACTTCTGAGCTGGTGTCTCCTTTGTAATAGGGCCACTATTCCTATAAACTCATTGTGCTCAATCACTGCAGAGGCCAGGATCCAGAAATTTGGATGTTGCATTAAATGTACATGGATGATTTTGTAAGTAAAGGAGCTGCTTAGTTTTTGTATATCCACCAAGGAGTGCTGAGCAGTGACCTATGTAGTTCGGAGAAAAAGAGATAGGAGATGCTAATAAATACAAAATTTTTAATAATCTCATTAATTTAGAGCCACCAGAGCTGCTCAGACACGGTGTTAATAGCAGAGCTTTGCAGTTGTCAAGTTTGATCCATGTATTTCTTTCCAGTCTCCCAGTCCTGATCCTCTTCCCTCCATGCAGTAAATCAAACAGGACATATCTGAACTTCTAAAGGTTGCCAGATGTTTCTTTCATTAGGTTATTGGGAGGCAATAACTTTCAAAGGGCAGAAGAGTTTTGGCTATCTGGTGAATTTAGTAAGGAGAGATGGGAGTGGGGTGGTGGGGCTGTGTGAGGACAGGTCCCATCAGGGGGGCACAGGAGAGCAGCACAGCTGGGTTGGGGGTCCCCTTCTGCAGGGACTGTCTGGGGCTTGGGCATCTGCACTGCCCAAATGGGGTCACAACCATGTGACAGGGAAGCTGTTCTGGGTATCAGAGCCTAGGTCACCAAATTGTGCAGTTCAGTTACTACAGCCATATCCTGTATCCATTGCTGGATTCCTTCTTGCTTTGTTTTCCCAAAGTCAGGTCTCAGTACTCTAAAATTCCACTGTTATCAAAACCAAGTGCATGATGACTGAACTGCCACTTGAGCAAGCAAAAAGATCCTGTTGTTTACAGAGATCTCTTTCCTAGTGTACCTCCAGGCCTGTTTGCCTCTTCCATTCACCATCTAGTGAAGGAATCTAAATGAAGAAAATACATTTCACACTCTTCCAACTCAATTTCTTTGTCCAAACCTCGGTGTTTGTCCCTCTCAAAATCACATTTTTAAGCTTATAAATGGTCCATATTAAGTAGTCTATCCAAGTGGCAAATTTCTGAGGGCATTAGAAAGCTGAGAAGGACAGAAAGAGCTGCATTCAGTAGCTCCAAAACTCTTAATTCTGAATAAACCAGGAGTGGTTTATAAAGACTAAAGCTTTGTGTTTAGAAAAAGGGTATAACAAAGAAAACATGCCAAGGGGTCTATACCTTACAATCCCATTGTACATAATGCCATTTGCAAATTTGTCTCCAATCCCAGAAACTTCCAGACTGAGGAACGCTCCAGTGGTAACAAAGGAGTGACAGCATGGACTGCTCATTGCTCCTGGCTGCATCTGCATCCCTACCCTGGTGCCAGAGGGGGACCCTGAAAACCTCCCACCTTCAACTGAGACAGCAAGAGATGGAACAAGAGCTGTGTCTCAGTGTCTGCCAGAAAGCAATCCCTGCTGAGCTGCTCACCTGACCTGGTGCCAGCCCTGTGCCTTCCTGAGGTGCTGCAGGTCCACCCTGCTGGCCACAAGGACATCCTCAGGACATCCTCATGCTGCAGCCAGGTACTGCTGATGCCACATGGGCAGCTTTCCTACTTCCCTTAGTTCTTCTGCTTCTCACTTCTGCAGCCTCACAAGAGCACTCACTGAGTATCTCAGTCTGGTCAACTGCATTTCATTTGAACTCACATTTTCTGTTAAAAATGCCTGGTTGGTTACCTAAAATAACAAAATATTGTTCTCATTCGTGAAGGCTGAGACTGCTTAAACAGAGGCTTGAATTACTGCTGAAAACTCTGTAACAGACTTTTGTGTAGAGAGTTCGTGGTGTACACTGTAATTTATTAGTCTCCCAAGGTATGCAAAGTTGTTCTGTGACTATTCAGTAGCCATAAAATATATGAAGAAGTGCAACTACCCCAAATTTCTGAGATTTCTTTTGTGTATAAACTTATTGCCGTTTCTAAAATGTTTATGTGGCTCTAGGACATTTATTTGCAAGACACAAACTGCTTTAGTAGTACCCAGAGTACCTTAACCTTGGCTGGACTTTACTCTAGGTGCTTCTGTAACACAAAACTACAATCAAATTAAGCCCTAACTTCAGTAATTGAATTTTAGTAGCCAAATTTTATGAAGGCAACAAATTTCAGTTACACCTGTGTATTTGCAAAAGATGAATTTTCAGTTGTTAAATGTAAGTGTTCATAGACAAGCTTGTGCACTCAACCAAAGAGAGAAGAGAATCAATATCACCCCCGAGCAGCAGCTCAAATTTCAAATATTCACAGCTTGTAAAGTCAAACTTGTGAAGTTTAATTGACCAGGAATAATTTGAGGACAGTGATCTGTATGAGCTTCATAGCAGAATGCAACTGAGTTATTCGCTGGAAATTATTTATTCCACTTTAGAAATTATGGGGCATTTGCAATGGGGCTGTGCATTTGCTAAAATCTGAACCTTAATATGCTCGTGAGCACTGCATGATCCTCAGCAGAAAAGGAACAGCAATTAGGAGCTTGTTTTCAGTGTAGTTCCCTCCCACCACTGCTCTTCTGAGTAACCTGGCTGTCACTAAGCACAGCCCTCCTGCCACAGCCCCACAGCATTGAAGCTGTACAGGAGAAGATTAACAAGGATCCATCATCTCTTATGCTTCTGTGAAGTTCAGAGCAGAATTAACCTGTGATTCTTCCCTCTGCAGTGAACTAAATGCCCATTTTTCTTCCTCAACTGCCAGGGAATATTTACTGTAGTTTTTCCTGTAGAGCCTTGTCCCTTTGGCAGAGCTGAGAGTTTGGCTCATCCAATTTCAGTGTCTCTTTTGCAACCCATAGCAATGTTTTGCTCCTCTCTGCTGTGGTTTAATATTATATGTCTCTGGAAATGCCAGGCAGGAAACAGGGGCTGGTGGGGAAAGTGCTTCTGGGGAAATGGGACAATCTTCAACTTCCCAAAAATTGTGAATGATGTACTCAGGGACATAAAAGCTCAGCTAAATGAATTTTAAGAGGAAGAAAGGTAAAAGTAAAGTGAACAGAATTTGGAACGTAAATAACACTTCAGTTATTTTTATAAACTTAAATCTTGGCTTAATTCTGAAATTGCACATTGTTTAGGAATATTAGTGTTGGCAGAAATAAAGTTGATTGGAGGAGTCTGTTGTGGCTTAGAGGATCCCATATGAAATACTGTGATATTTCATGCATGTAATTCATCCTCCTCTCCTGGTGTCCAGTTTACCACTTCTGTAAGGCTGTGAAATTAATCCCCAGTCAGGCCCCTTCAGGAGCCAACACTCCAGACTGGGCTGGAGAGGGCATCCAGTCACAGAGCTGTTGTGTTTGCAAATCTGGCATTCCAAATTTCAGTGTCTGTGCTCTTTAGCTGCAGATACCAGGAAACTGGTAAGGCTGATACCCTGTAAGGTATCTGTGAACTAGTGAGGGAGCCCAAAGTACAAAAAAAAAGTGAAATGGAACCCATTCTGCTTGGTCCTCATCTCAGACCCAGCTGCAGGTTCAGTTAATGTATAGATACATACTGGCTAGAGAACAGATACACAGGGCAGTGACACTGCCTGAAAAAATGTCATATCCAGACTCCAGGATTTAGATTTTACAGGTGAGCAGTGGTGTCAGAGATCTTTCTTTTTCAAAGGTAAAAATGAAAACTGAGCACGTAGCAGTTTCTTTCTTATGTTTTGATCTTCAGGATTTAAGTAGGTAACAAGGCTTGTACCCATTAAAAGGGTGAACTCAGGGGTCCCTAATTAGGAGTTACAGTGCAGGGGTTCCCTGCCAAGGATGTGGCAGCCCCACCACGGTGTTCAGCTTCCACCTGGTGAATGTTAAGAACCTCTTCATGTTAGAAATCTTAATTGCTGTGTTGGAGAGCAAGTGCTGCAGGCTGTGGGGTGGGAGTGCTGAGCACTGTGCTGGGCTGACCCTCGAGCTGGCTCCCTGCTCACCTCTCTGCTCAGCCAGCAGCATTTCAGTCTGCATCACCCTCTGTCAGACACCTTTTTGTCAGCTTGCCTACAGCTACAAGCCAAGCAACTGCTGGAAATTCTAAGGAATATTTTGTGCTTTGCCCTGTTTTTAAGCCCCTTTGTCACTTACCTGTAAACAGCCTCAGTGTTTAAGCAATACAGGTTGGGGGCTTTTTTGCTTTACTCCAACTTGTTTGAAGGGTTGTCAGTGTTTTTTCCCTGTTGGAATTCCTATCCAGACTGTACAGCTCAAGTTCCTTGGTGTAAACCACCCTGAGAAGTCACCATCTCCATTTTCAGGTCTGCCTCAAATCCCTTTGGCCAGACTAACCTGATCTGTGCAAATAAAATCCTAAGCAGCACAGCCCACTCAAACCAACACACCTGATGAGTCTGGGCAGAATTATAACACTGGCCTCAATAACAGTGGTTAGCAAAAGGTCTACAGAGTGGTCTACAGAGAACTTGTCTGAAGGAAATAATTTTTCTTTTTTTTTTTAATTTAAAGGATGAGCCTCCCTAATTTGCAGTTCTTTACAGTTTCATGCTGCATATTGAGTGAGGGTCCTTCACCAGCTTCTAGACACTTCTTCCACAAGAAAATTGACTGGCAGGGACATATTTTTTGCTTGTCACTCCAGATGAGATGACTCCATTGGCTTCTGTAGTTCACTGACTGAGAAACCAGCTACCCAAATATTTAGGGATGTTGATACTACTAGCAATGTGAAGGGAGACAAAATGAGGCAGATTTCTATATTTTT